>JAJJLH010002027.1:0-78511 GCA_023806865.1 Isotricha sp. YL-2021a
AATTATTTTTTCAATTAAAAATTAATTAATATATATTATTAAAATATTGTAATATATAATCAAATATAACCTAATAAAATTTTTATTAAAAATTATGATAAAATAAAAAAATATAAATTAGAAATTATAAAGAAAATTTTAAAAATAATATATTGAGAATATTAAATATAATATTTGAATAAAAAAAATATTATAAAATTTAATATTAAAAAATAAAAATATTTAATGAAAGTAATTTCGCGTTACTTATTAATTATATTCCTTCAATTATTAAATCAAAAAATAAAATCCTTACCATTATGTGAAAATAATAGTCCATTAAATGATTTAGTAATATCAACATATAAAAATTATGATGAAAAAATTAATATATTAGAAGATTGTACTATAAGTAAGTTTTGGAAAGTAAAAGAAAAATATTATTCTCATCAAACAATAAATAGAGTTTTAGAAGGAAAATTAATAACAAAAAGACCTTTAATTTTTACATTTAATAATAACAGTAAAACTCAAACAGAATTAATAATAGAATTAACATCATATAATATAGGTAAAAAGAAAGGAATAGTAAATATTCCAATTAATAAATTTTCTATATTTAATGGGGAAAGTTATACAGTTTATTTAGAATATGAATGTATTAATTCAACAGAAAATAATTATTTTAAATTTGATATTAATATTAATATTTCCAATTATAATATAACATTTCAAATTGAACTTGTTAAAATTTGTGAAGATATTCCTTTACCAAATGATAATACTTTTGATATATCTCATTTTTTTTTAATATCAATAACAATTTTTATTATTTTTGCATCATTAAATCCATTTTTTGAATCAAAATTTGAAAAAATAATATTAAATAAATTCCCTTCAACAAGAAAAACAAAAAATTTATCAATTTTATGTTTAATTTTAGCTATGTCAATGTATATATTAAATGAAATAAATTTATTATTTGCATTAATGCAATTATGTTCTTTTTGTGTTTGTACACTTTCAATTGGTGTTTTTTTTGAATCATTATTACAAAAAACTTCAATAAAAACTCAATTTTCAACAAGAAGTTTTGAAATTGATTATATTGGTTCTATTACAATGTTTTTTATAGTTTGTTTTACTTTTGGTGCAATAATTTCTTTATTTTATTCATTTTATCCTTTTTGGATTATTTCTGATTTTGTTGCTATTATTATTTCAATTGAAACAATTAGAATTTTTAAATTAACTCATTTTAAATTTATTTTAGTATTTTCATTTTTAATTTGGATATTTGAATTATATATTGTAAAATATAAAACAAAATTATTAAAAATTAGAGCTGAAAATGGTTTTTATATTAATAGATATGATACATCATTTCCTTTTTTATTTATATTCCCTCAAGTTTCTGATAATAAAACTTCATATAAATCATATTTATATCTTCCAATTAATGAAGTTATTATACCAGGAATGTTTATTGATTTTTTTTATAGATTTGATAAATCAATTCATTTAAATTTACTATTTTACTTTTTTTTATCTATTTTGAGTTTTACATTATCATTTTTAGTTAAAATTTTATTTAATATATATTACAATATGTATTTTCCAATTTTTGTTATTTTATTCCCATTAATGTTTGGAATTATTTTATTAACTGCTTATTTTAAAGGAAATATAAATGATATGATGATTGGTTTTAGTTCTAATATTTTTGAAGAAAATGAAATGGATAGTAGAAAATTAAGTAGAATGGCAAATTCACTTTATATGGAAAGTCATGGAACTTTTGAGGGAAGTTCAAAAGAAATGAGATTTTTAGAATAAATATATTAAATAAATTATAATATATGTATATTATATTGTACTATTTAAATATATTTAATATTTATAATCTGTTATTACATAAGTTAATTGATTTTTTACTTTTTCATAAATTTCTTTTATTTCCTTTTTCTTTTCTTCTTCTTTTATTTTTTTTATTATTTCAAACATTTTTTCTTTTAAACTTCTTTTCATAAATCCAATTATAAATTCTTTTTCTAATTGAAGTCTTAACATTTTATCTAATAAAATCCATTGAATTTTTTGACAAAATTCAATAAAATTATTTTCTTTATTACCTTTATTTTCTAATTCAAACCAACCTTTCCAAAAAATATCTTTAATCCACATAAAATAATTTTTTCCTAATTTTTTTCTAATTTCATCTATTAATAAAAAATCTTCATTACTTTCTTTACAAAAATAAAAAGCAGAAAAAGTTAATTTAATAGAACATTCAATAGTTTTATAATTTTCATGAATATTACATAAAGCAATTAAAGCATTTATATAAATTTTTTTTAAATTATAAAAACAATCTTCTCTTAATTTTTTTATATTTTTTGATTCAGGTTGATATAAAATATTACATAAAATTTCTCTTCCATATTCATAATACATACTTGTTAAACAATCATCAATTTTAATATTATCAATACTTTTAAAAATTGAAGATATTGTATCTTTTATATTTTCACTTATTTCTTCTTCTTGATCTATTTTTTTCCTTGTTGAAAATGTACCTGAATATTTTCTCTTTCTAAATATTCTCATTGCATCTTTTTTTTCTCCTGTACTTCTTCTACTTCTTGTCATTATTTCATTTTCATTTTTTATTAACATTAATTCATTTCCATTTAATACAAATTTTTCTGGAATAATATATCTTAATATTTCATCTTTTTCTTGATATTTACTTGAATCTATATCATTTATATATGTAGTAATTTTTTCTAAATTATTTGTATTGGTATTAGATTTATTTTCATAAATTTTATTTTCTATTTCATAAATTGTCTTTATTTTTTCTTTATCATTATAATTTTCAATTGTATTTTTTGAAAATGTTCTAGTAATATTATTCCATAAAATATTTCCTTTTTTATCATCTTTGGCTATATATTTTTCTCTTACTATTCTTAATCCATTAATAAAATCTAAATAATAAATTTTTTTTTTAATAAAATTATCTGCAAAATTCTGAAAAAGTAAAGTATCAGTTAAATATTGATAAAATAAAGTATCTTTTTTATTTCTATTTTGCTTCATTAATTGACTATTAAAAATTACATTATCATCTCCAATTTCACATAAATAATCATAAAAATCATAAAAAATTATTGCAAAACTCTCTAAAAATGTATCTCTTACACTTGAATTAATTTTATTTTTATAAATTTCTTTTTCATCATTTTTAAGTCTAAAAATAACTCCTTTAATATCACTTAATTCATTAATAATTTTATAAAAAATAGGAAAAGGTAATTTAGGAATATTAATAATATTTTCACATTCACTTTTAATACCTTTTGAATATTCAATTATTTCTTCATTTATTTTAATAATATATATTCCATCATCAGCAACTTTAATTTGTCTTATACATCTTTTATTATATAAATCTTCACTTATTCCACTTATAAAAGGTAAAAATGTTTGTAAATAACCAATCATTTTTTCACTCATTATTGGAATATTTGTATGTACCCATTTTAAAGGATAAATTAAAGAAATGAAACTTTGTATAATTATACTCATTCTTCTTAAATCATTATCAACAAATAATATTTTTTGTTCAAATAATATTAATCTAAATATATTTATTATATTATCTATATTAAAATGAGATAATAAATTTAAATAATCAATATTATTAAATTGATTATATGCAAATGCAGAATATATTAAAATTTTTTCTTTTTCGAATGGTATTGGAAAATATAAACAAGTATTAATAAGAGGTGAAGGGACAGATTCAATTAAATAAATAATAAATTGATTAATAATATCATTATCAAATTTATGATTGTTTTCAATTAAAAGATAATAAATTGAAAATAAACATTTTTCAATTTGATTAATATATGGATATTTAGAAATTAATGCAATACAATAAGGAATATAAATATATTCACAATAACCTAATTCTTGACATTCTTCTAAATCCTTTTCTAATTTTTCTTTTTCTCTTCTTGTATGATAAATATTTTCTCCGAAATTTTTTAAATAATTTTTTAAAGGATGATTAGAATAAATTTTATTATAAATATTTGATTCTAATTTTCTATAAAAATAAAACATTATCATATAATATCTTTCACCATACTGATTAGTAATTTTAGTTGAAAAATTTTTTGGAATTTCTCTCTCATTTTGATTATAACAAACTTTAATTCCACTAGGAAAACAAATTGAAGCATTTAAATTATTTAATTCTAATTTTTTTGTATCTTCTAATGGATATCTATAAATTATTTCTGGCTCCATTGCACTTAATTTACTACATTTTATATGATTACAAATTGAATTTAATTGTTTACTATCTTCCATTATTTTTCCTTTTTTATATGAGAAAGATGATATTAAAAATCCAGAACAAAATGAATTAAAAGGATTTTCTTCTTTTATTATATCTAATTTTTCATATTTTAATATTATTTTTGATGGAACTTTTTCCATATAAATATTTTCCTTTTTTATGTTTAATTTTTAAATTTATGTAAATTGAAAAATTAATGTTAATTTTAAATTAAATTATTTTTAAATTAATCATATTTATATTCAGGTATATTATGATAACCATTTTTATTAATTTTAGTTTTTGAATCTTTTTTTATAAAATAAATAATAAATAAAAGTATAATAGAAACTAAATGTGTAATTTGAAAAGAATAAAATTTTTTATTTGAATTATTATTATATGAAAAAATAATAATAGATAATTCTTCAAAGAGAAAACAAATTATATTTATGAATAAACAAATATTATGGAAAGTTTTATTTAATTTTATTAATTTTTTTTTTTTTCTATTATTATTAATTAATACTAATGGAATTAAAAAATTTCCTACTACTCTTATTACCCTAAAATATAAAAATAATTCATTTATTTTTCTATCACTATTTAAAAAATCATTTTGTAAGAAAAAAATAATTAAATCATATATAGAAATTCCCATAATTAAAAAATATATAATTAAAAGATAATATAATTTTTTTTCATTATTTTCATTTCTATTATCAATTAATTTAATATTACTTTTTACCATTTGATTATATGGAAATTCATCATTTTTATTTTTTTTAATTTCTATTAATAAAGTTTTTAAAATTTCATCCCAATCATTTTGTAATAAAATATTTTTAGATATAATTGGAAAATTTTCTTGTAAATTAAAATTTTGTTCATTTAAATTAACATAAACTTTAGGATAATATTTATTTCCATAAATTGTATAAAATTTTTCATCAAATTCTCGAAGAAAATCAAGTGAATCATATGAATCAAAAATTTCAATTATTCCATCATATTCAATTTTACTATTAACATTAGTATTATTAACAAAATAAAAAATAAATAAATATGATTTATTTTCATTTTTATTAAATTTATAAATAAAATTTGATTTAAATTCTGTTCTATTTTTTTCCATTATTGTATCTGGAAAATCTAATAAAGGGAAAAAATATTGTGATTTAGATATATATTGTGAAGATACTACTAAAATATTTTTCTTTTTTATTTTTTGTGACATTTATTTTTTTCTATTTTAAAAAATTGAATTTTAATAAATGGATGATACTATTCAAAGTTTAAAAGATTCAATAAGACAAGAAATAATTTCATATAAGAAAAATGTCAAAAATGATAATAAATATTCAATCAATAAAGGATTTAATGAAAACAAAAAAACATCAAAAGCACAAATTTCTGATTATTTTAATAAAATTAAACATAATAGTAAAATAAATTTAAGTAATACACTTTCAATAAATGATAATTTTAATTATAATAAAAATGAATTAAACTCTTTAAATTCTAATGATAGTATAGGAAATATAAATAATAAACAACATGAACAAAATTATATAATTTATGAAACCTTTAAAAATATATTAAATAAAAATAATAATAATAATAATAATAATAAATTTATTGATAATAATATTCCTTCTACTTATAAAACAGAAACAGGTAGGTTTAATATTATATCAGAAGAAAAAAAAGAGAAAAATCCAGTATTTGATTCAATATATTTTGATAATATGAAATATGATAATAATATTCCTGATATAGAAGAAAGTAATACTGAAATAATTACTGAAAATGAAAAACAGAAGGAAAAAAAAAATTTAAATTTAAAAAATGATAATATAAAATATCAAAATAATAATAATGATAATGAAATTGTGAATTCATTTGAACAAACATCACTTTTAAATGATATAAATCAATTGAAAAATATAAAAATTGAACATTCGAATAATTATTGCACATCAAATACTAATACAAATACCAATACAAATCCATATATAATTTCAAATGGATTTAAAACAACATATTATCCACAAAATGTCTCATCATTTTCAATGATAAATGAAAATAATCAAAATTCAAATTCACATTTTTATAAATCGATAAAAAGGGAAAAATTAAAAAGAAATGATTATTATAGGACAGAATATTATAAATTAAGAAGAAAATACTTTAATATTTTATCTAAATATGAAAAAGGAAAAAAAGATTCAGAATTATCTAAATTAAAAGGCTTTTATGAAGCACATAAAAATGATAAAAAATTTAATTATATAAAAGAAATTAATGAGAAATTATCAAATCAATTAAATGAAAATACAAAATTTTTTGATTACATAGAAAATATAATTCAAAATAAAGAAAAAGAGATTGAAGAAAAAAATGATTTAATTATAAAACAAAAAATATTAATTGATAGATTAATAGAACAAATTAATATGGAAAATGTAAATAATATAGAGAGAAATCAACAAAATAATGTAGAAAATTATGAACAAAATGAATTAAATTATCAAAATTATAATAATATAAAATAAACTAAATTTTTGTTTTTAATCTATATATTAAAAATTAAATAAATATTAATTAATATTTTTATATTATTTTTTAAAGAAAAATATCTTTAAAAAAAGATTCATCATTTGTTTCAAAATTTGAAGAATGAACAGTTGTAATAAAATATTCAACATCTTCTTCTATAATAATTCCATGATTATGATAACTTTTTGAAATACAAATAAAAAAAGATATAAAACAAATAAATATTACAATCATCCAAATAATAACATATAGAATATTTTTATATTCATTACTTCTCTTTTTTTTTATTATATTAGTTCCTTTAAAAGATGTTTCATTATATTCATTTAATTCATTTTTTATCCTTTCAATATTTTCTTTATTATTTTCATTTTTTAATTTCTCTTCTGATGAACCTATTAATATTTGAATTGAAAATATTAAAAAGAAAAAAATAAATATTGTTAATTGTCCATTACTTTTAATTTTATTTAAAAATGATTTCTCCATTATATTTATATTTAAGAAAAATATATTTTTAAATAAATAAAAAATAATATAAAAAAGAGTATTAAAATTTAAATATATAAAATGAATTATATCAATTTATTAATCATCAATTAAATTTTCCATTTTATTAATATTTTGATTAATTGATATCAACTTTTCATTACTTTCTACAATAGATTCATTTCTAAATAAATCTTTACTTGCATCGATATATGAAGAATTATTAAAATATAAATAATCTTTTTTCCTAAAATATTTTCCATAAATAAACAAAATAAAACCATATATAATAAGAATACTATTTAAAAAAATCATTGTAATTTTATCCATTTTAAAAAATAATATTAAAATTTTATTTAAAAACAATAATTATTAATTAAAATATAATTTAATTATTACATATATAACATTTAAACCTTTTATTTTTATTTAATTATTTTAAAATACCAGAAAACAAAAAAAAATAACCATAAAAACCCAAAAAAAACTAACAAAAAAAAAAGAAAAAAAAATTTTTTTTAAAATTCCTCAACCCAATCTTTAGGATAATTAATACTCCCATCATCATCATATGAACTAAGCAAAGTTTGACTTTGTGTTCCTTTTTTCATCATTTCAATTTTCAAATGTTCTACATAATTATCATTACATTCATAAAATTTTTTCAAAGGTTTAACAACAGGAACATAAGGTGGAACAGCTTTAAAATCAATAATATCCCCCCAATTAAATCCATTAAAAAAAGGATGTTTTTTTGCAGAATCCAAACTACATAATCTCTTAGAAACTTTCTTTTTTAATAAATTTCTAATAAAAGAATTTACAATAGGATCTCCTTTCATTGGTAAATTATCTTCTTTTTTTAAAACTTCTCTATAAACTTCCATTGGATCAGTTGCATTTTCTCCAAAAGGATGAAAATTATAATATAATTCATGTGTTATTACACCAACTGACCAATAATCACATGAATATGAATATCCTTTTCCTATTAAAACTTCTGGTGCTATGTAATGGGGTGTTCCTGTTATTGTTGATGTGAAATCTTTTATTTTTATTGCTGTTCCGAAATCTATTAATTTTATATATCCTTTATCATCAATCATTATATTGTCTGGTTTTAAATCTCTGTGGATTATATTTTTTGAATTTAGATAGTCGAGGATTATAAAAAGGAATGATATGTAAAATTGTGTTTCGGGTTTATTGTGAAATTGACTTTGAGGTTTTCCTTCTAAATATTTTCCTAATACTTTACCATTTATGTATTCTGTTAAGTAAAATACATTATCAGAATTTTTAAATGTTCTAACAAGTTTCATTACAAATGGATGATCTAATTTTAATAATACTCTTCTTTCTTCTAAGAAATATTTTATTAATATTTTTTGCCTTTCTGCGGCATTTCTACTTACAGCTTTTATCGCATAATAGTTTTTTTTATCATGTACTAATGCAACATTACCAAATTTTCCTCTTCCTAAATTTTTAACGAAAAATAAAGATTCTAAAGTCATATTAAAATTATCTTGTAATGCTATTTTTTTTTGTAAATAATCTAACATATTTTTATCTATTGTTTCATCAAAGTCTTTTTTTGTTAATACATAAAGTGTACATTTTGTACTAGCTTCAATTGTTGCTGATCTTGGTTCATTTATTATTAATGCCATTTCACCAAAACAATTTCCTTGTTCTATTTCTCTTATAAATTTTTTATCTTTTAAAACTTTAACTTTACCTTTTTTAATTAAATAAAATTTATCTCCAATTTCATTTTCTTTAAAAATTGCTTCTCCTTGATTGTATTTCTCTTTAGTCATTAAACAACAAATTTTCATTAATCTTTGATCAGAAGTATTTCTAAACATTTCAGTTCTTTTCATATATTCTAATTGACTAAAGAAAGATAATGTTTCTTTATTTGTCATATTTTGAGTTACTCCTAATAAATTTTCTATATTATCCCAAATAATTTCTACTAATCTACATTCACCTTGTGCATAAATATCATTTTTTAAAGAGTAATTACTTTTTAATAATTCTTCTCCATATAATTGTCCTCTTCTACAAATAATTTCTGCATTATTAGTATTTCCATAAGTTAAATTACCACATATTACAACATATAATTTTATCTTTTCTTCCTTTGATTTATTAATATCATCTTTTTTTAATATTAAATCCTTATCATTAAATAATTTAGTTTCACTTTTCAAAATTAAAGGTTCTAAATAAGTTTCATTAGCAAATAGACTTAAATGTTGACTTGACTTAAAAGCTTGTTTAATAATAGATTTTAAAATAATATATTTATAATCTTTCCCTAAAGTTTGTACTAATTGAGTATTAGAAATTTGAAAACAAGTAACTTTAGTTTTGGCACAACAAGAAAGAGATCTAGGTATATCAAATAAAACAGCATATTCCCCGAAAATTTCTCTTGTCTTTAAAACTCTAATAACTTTATTATTTTTTTCACAATCAACTTCCCCAAATTTAATAATAAATAAACTATCTCCAATATCCCCTTCTTTAAAAATATTTTGTCCAATATCAAAAGTACATTTATACATTGAAGAAGCAATAGAATTTAATTTAACATTTTCCATTGATTCAAAAATTGGAACTAATTCAATAAATTTTAATCTATCTTCTAATTCTTGTTTATTAATAGTATTAACAACTTCTCTAAATATTTTTCCATCTAATTCATAAAGTAAACAATATTCAACAGTTAAAGCAGTTTCTGTTCTTTTTTTTCTTTCTAATAAAGCCAATTCACCAAAAGTGTCTCCAGCTTTATAAAATCTTTTTCCTTCCATTTTTTTCACTTGTTATTTGAATTAATCCTTGTTTAATTAAATAAAAATAATCTCCAGTTTCACCTTCTTTATATATATTTATATTTGGTGGTGTTTTTATTATTTCTATTTTATTTACTAATAAATCTATTGTATCGGGACTTTTGTCTTTAAATAAAAAATGTTGAGATAATGTTTTTTTTATTTGTTCTTTTTCAGAAGGTGATAATTTTTTACCTAATTTTATCCCTGGAGATAAACCAGTATCAAATTGAGTTGAAATTATTTTTGAAGATTCTATTTCTTTGTTGTTGTTATTTTCTTCTTTTGCTTTTCCTTCATATATTATTATTTTTTTATTTTCTTCATCTAATGGTGGATTGTCTATATTTTCATCATTATCATTTCTAGATTTACCCATTTTTTGGTTTACTATTATATTTTCTATTGTGTCAATTATTTATAAATAAAATTCTTACTTTTATTTGACATACATCCCATGATTTTTATTATTAATTATTTTAAATTTTAAATGAGGTTTTTAACTAATTTTTTTAAATGAATTTTATTATTTTATTTCTTTTGGAGTTTAATTTCAATTTTATATTCTATTTTTTTTAAATTAAAATTTATTTGAGCAAAATAAATATTATAGAAATAATATTAAATAATGGTTTTTTAAGAAGAAAAATAAAATATAATGCTTTTTTAATATTATTAAATAATAAAATATTATTTTTCAAAAAAAAATAAATTGTTTTTAATATATTTTTATTTCAAATATAAGTTAAGAGTATTTTTAAAAAAATTTTATTATTTTATAATATTTTTATTATATCTTTCAATATAATATAATTCATTATAAATAATAATATTTCAATTAATATTAATGTAATAAATAAATCAAATATAAATCTTTGAAAAATGTTTTAGATACTTAAAAAATATTTAAAAAAATAAATTATAATTTATAATTAGATAATATTCATAATTTAAAAATAATGATAAAAAAATTGATTAAAATACTTTTTTTATATTTAAATATTTATTAATTAAATATTTTAGGAAAATTATTATATAATTAAATTTTTTAATTAATATTCTTAATTATATATTATTTGCAATTTTTTATACAAATGTTTGTTGTTCATAATAACTAAGATATAAAAAATTATCATCTGTCTTTATATTTATAATATAATTCAGAAAGTAATTCACTTCCTGTAACTACATATTTTTCATTAGCAATAAAATAGATAGCATCATATTCATTAATTTCTAATTTCACTCTTATAATATAAATTAATTCACTCATTTTTAAACATTAGGAAGTAAATATTTTGTTTTAATTATTTGATTTAATTTTGAATTAAAAGATTTTTCTATTATAACAGGTATTTTGTTAGAATAATTTTGATTTATCTTTTTAAAATCTTTTTTCCTTTCTTCTAATAAGAATTTAGTTTTATATTGAGATTCATTATTTTTTTTCATAGTTTATTTTATTAGTTAAATTTTTTAAATATAAATTTCATTTCCAAACCCACGACTTAATAAAATAAAAAAAATTATTTGGAATATGAAATAAATAAGTATTTCAAATTTGAAAATTATTATTAGCTATATTTTAAATAATTGAAATAATTTTAAAAACAAATTATTTTATAATAAAAAAAGTCTATAATGTCAAATTTTTTTGTTTCTTCATTAAAAATATCTAATAATAATGAAACATATGAAGATAATTTAAATAACTATAAAAATCAAAAAATTCCTAAACTAAATATTAATAATAAAAAGTTATGTTCAAATAATAAAAATGAATATACAAGTAATTCAAACTACAATAATGTTTATCCAAATTTAATTTCATCTCAATTAATATTAAGAAAACTCCTTCAAAAAACTGAAGATTCACTTATTAAAATGTTAATATTAGAAATTCAAAAAGAAAAAATTCCAAATAAATATTTATCAAAAGAAATAAATATAACAAATTCAAATAATGTTAATTCATCATATAGAAATATTCCATTAATGTTAGAAATAATAAAAAAAATATTTTCTTTTCAAAAATTTTTATATATCAATAATATTAATGATAAATATTTAAATAATATACTAAATAATTTTGAATATTTACAAATTCCCAAAAATAAATATATATTTAATAAAAATGATTTTGTAGATTATTTTTATCTTATAATTCAAGGAAAAGTACACATTGAAAGTATAATAAATGAAAAAAATGAATATGAGAGAAAATTTTCTGTTTTAAATGAAGGAGACTGTTTCGGTGAATGGGAATTATTAGAAAATAAAATAATAAGAAATTCATCATCTTTTTGTCTTGAAAATTGTGATTTATTTTATTTAACAAAAGATAATTTTAATTCTTATTTAATGAAAATAATGAAAAAAAATATAAATGCTCAAAGAAACTTTATTTTTCAAACTATTCCTCCTTTTTATAAAACTAATTTATTAGAAATTATTGATAAAACATTAGATAAAATTGTTTTAAAAAAAAATGATATATTATATTATGAAGGAGATCCTGCTAAATATTTATATATTATTTATGATGGTGAATTTGCAGTTAAAAGGAATTTTTTTCAAATTAAAGATAGAAATTATAATTGTATAAGAAAATGTCCTAGTACTTCAAATATGAATTGTATTAATACAATTAATTTTGATGTCAAAAATTTTAAGCATAATAAAAAAGAATATGAATATTATTTAAAACTTCCTATTATGTTAAATTTAACTAAAGGTGAATTTATTGGACTTGAATCAATTAAAAATTATAAATTATATTATGAAAAAGTTAAAGAAATTGAATTAAAAAAAAAAAGTAATAAATTAAGAGAAAAATTATCTTCTAATTTAATAAATAAATTCGAACAAAAAAAATCAAGAAATATATTTTTCAACAATAAATTAAATAATAATCTTAAAAATAAAAAAAAAAATAATCTTTTTATTAATTATAGTAACGATGATATTAATCCATTTAAATATAAAAAACAACAAATTTTGAATAATAAAAAAAATAATAATGAAATTGATATTGAGATAGAATATAAATATCATTATAACACAACAATAATAGCAAAAAGAGATTTTAATTTAGTATATAGATTACAACCAAAAGTAATTGCACATAATGTTTTTAATTTTGTAAATAAACATTTTAATAAAATAGTTAAAAATAGGAATTCAATAATAGATTCTTATCTTAAAAATTATTATGAAATTTCAAAAAGTACTCGAATTATTTATAGAGAAGAATTAATTCAAAATCAAATTATAGAGGAAAAAAATGGAGTTAAAAAAATTATAAAAAATATTAATTTTACATCTAAAAATATGAAAGATAAAAAACCTAATTTTATTAAGACATTAATTACTCAATTTAAAATAAAATCAATTAATAATAATAATAATAATAATCTTTCAAATAAAAATAATTTAAATAATCAAATAAATAATGGAAATTTCAAAAAATTATTTTTAAATAAATTAAATTATTTAAATAAAGTAAATCAAAGGTTAAATAATTCTTCGTCAAAAATATTACTTAATAAAAATAAAACAAATAGAATAAGTAATAGTAATCCAAAAATCAATCATAATAAATCTTCAGAAATAATATTTTCATTAAATAAAAGTTTCAATAATAATTCACAAAATATTAACATTAGAAATAAAAGTTTTTTTTTTAATTCAGGTAATTATTGTTTACCATTATATTCAAATATTATGAATAATAATTTAATTTAGTCTATTTTTATTATAATTAATAGAAGTTATAATGTGATTATTAGTATAAATAATCAATATTTATCTGTTATTTTCTACAGGAAAAATTGTATTATTATGAACTTTTTTAGAAAAAACTAATTAATTAAAAAAGTAATATTAATTATTTTAAAAAAAATTAATTATTAAAAAATTTAGGAACCTCTTCGAAAAACTTAATCATCCATTGATCAAACTGTTCTTCTAAATTACAAGAATCATCCCCTAAAGTTAAAGGAATTAAACATTGAAAATATTTTGAAAAAGTTTTATCTAATCTTTTAGCTTGAGCATTAAATTTTGCATAATTTGAATCACCTAAACCAAAAATACAATATTTCATATTTTTATTAGTTAAATTATCCCAAAATTCATTTTTTTCAATCATATTAGTAAATTCCACAGAATCATCTGATGGAATTCCATTTCCATAAGTTGAAAAAATAAATATTAAAAGTTTATTATTATTAAAATCATCTATTGATTTTACTTTTGATGCATTTTTAATTTTACAATTATATTTATATGTTTCTATTGATTCTTTACATAAGTCTTTTGAAAATCGTCTTGCTGTTCCACTTTGAGTTCCAAATATTATTGTAAAGGAAGGAGTTATTTTTTTTTTGTTTTCTTTTTTTGGTTCTTTTTCTTTGATTAATGATTTTAATTCTTCTTTTTGGTCTTTTAATTCTTTTTCTAATTTTTGAGTTTTTGAATATTTTTTTGTTATTTTTTTTAAGTATTCTTTACCTAATTTTTCTAATTTTTCTGAACCTTGTATTTTTTTATTATTGCTTCCTTTAAATAGAAATGCAATGAAAAAAAAAAGAATTGATAATATTAAAAATATATATTCATTCATTATAATAAAATAAAAAATATTATTAAAAAAATATTTAAAATATAAAAATAAAGTTTATATTACCTTTATTTTTTTATTTCTAAAAATAACAAAATAAACTTAAAAAAATATTAAAGAAAAAATTATTTTAATAATTTTATCATAGTAAATTTTGTAATTCTGATTGAAACGAAAAAAAAGAAAAAAAATAATATTTTTTTTATATTATTTTTAATTGATAAATATAATTTTATTATTATAAAAAAATGGATAAAAAATATGATGATGAATTGATAGAAGAGCAAAAAAGGGAAAGTTTAATAGTAGAAAATAATTCAGAAAATAATAATATAGAAAAATATTATGTTGAAAAATTTGATGAATTATGCGAAGAACATTTTAGAATAAATGAAATAGTTCCTTTTATCAGAACGAAATGTGATGTTTTTATTTTAGTATTATTAAATATTTTTACAATTGGAATAATCAATTTGATTTTTACATGGTTTCCAAATAGTCAAACTATAGGTTATACAAAAACAAATTTAAATAATGCAGAAAATTTAGGAATATATTGTAAAGATGGATATTTATATATTGTAGAATTAACAAAAAATATAATTCCCCAATCAACAAATAAAAATATTAAAAATGAAGTATTATCAAATAGTAATATTTCAAAAATGTTCACTTTTAAATTATTTACATATTTATACGATTCAAAAACAAAAAAATTCACAAGTTTTAAATTTTCCTTAAATCACTTATCAAAAGAAGAAATCCAAAACGATATGAATATGGGATTATCAGAAATTGATGAGCAATACAACAGAATGTTATTTGGAATATGTGATTTAATAGTAGAAATGGGTTCCTTCTTCCTAATATTATTTGAAGAATTTGCAGATCCATTTTATTTATTCCAAATATACTCTATTACCCTATGGTTAATTACGGGATATGAAAAATATGCAATTGTAATTGCAGTAATGTCAATTTTCTCTTTATTTACTGGTGCATATGAGACATATTCATCAATGAAAAATATTAAAAATATGGCAAGATATTCTATTCCAATTAAAAAGTATGTTAATGTAAACGGAGAAATAAAAGTTGAAAAAGATATTGAATCATCTACTCTTGTCCCAGGTGATATTTTTGAAATACCTGAAGATGGAAGTGCCTTACCTTGTGATTGTATTTTATTAACTGGAACTATTATTGTTAATGAAGCTATGTTAACTGGGGAAAGTACTCCTATTATGAAAACACATCTTCCAAATGTAAAAAAACCTTTTAATGATATTGATGATACACAATATTTTCTATTTGCTGGAACTAAAATTGTACAAAAAAGACAACAAGGGGATCAACCTGTTTTAGGTTTGGTTTATAATATTGGATTTAATACTGTTAAAGGGAATTTAATTAGATCAATTTTATTTCCTAAGGAAGTTGAAGTTAAATTCAAAAGTGATTCTAATAAATATATTTTATTTATGAGTATTATGACAATTATTGCTTTTATACCTTGTGTTTTTTTTATGGTTAAGAGAGCAAAAGAAATTAAAGAAGAGAAAGATGAATTATATAAAAGATTAATTGAAAGAGGACTTGATCTTTTTACTACAACTGTTCCACCTTCATTACCAGCTTGTTTGAGTATAGGAACAACAACTGCTATTTCCCGATTAAAAGAATATGGTATGATGTGTATTAGAAGAGAAAGAATGAATTTTGCTGGTAAAATTAATATGTGTGTATTTGATAAAACTGGTACTTTAACTGAGGATCATTTAGATATTGAAGGTTACTTACCAATTCATTCAGAAAGAAATCAATCATCAATTGAAATTAGTACTATGAAATCACATCATGTTATGAAATTTGGTGAATTTAAAAGAAGTGCTATTGAAATGGCAGATGAGAGTTATGATTATTATAAAGAAAAAATAAAAAATCCAAATAAAAAAGACAAAAGGAAAGAATTAATACAATTATATGTTGAATGTTTAGCTTGTTGTCAAGGGATTACTAAAGTAAATGGGAATTTAATTGGAGATCCTATTGATGTTAAAATGTTCGAAGGTGTTGGATGGGTTCTTAATGAAAATGTTGAAAATAAGCAAAATTATGATCCTTTAATTTCAACATATGTACGTCCAGGGAAAGAAGATGATTTAGATGAGAAAGTAAATAGACTTCAAGATGATGATGATTTGATTGATCAAGTAATTTCCGAACATTATGAACTTGGTATTATTAAAAGATTTGATTTCTCATCTAAATTACAGAGAATGTCAGTTGTTACTAAAAATGTAAATGAACCTTACTTTAAATGCTTTGTTAAAGGTTCCCCTGAGAAAATAAAAGAATTATGCAAATCTAATTCACTTCCTCCTAATTTTAATGAAGAATTAAATAAATGTACATCTCAAGGTTATCGTGTACTTGCCTTAGGATGTAAAATAATAAAAATGAATTTTGTTCAATGTCAAGAAATGAGTAGAACATATGCAGAAAGCAATTTAACTTTCCTTGGTTTATTAGTTGTTCATAATAGATTAAAAGAGGCAACCCCAGCATCTTTGAAAATATTATCAGATGCAAATTTACGTATTAGAATGGCAACAGGAGATAATATTTTAACTGCAATTTGCGTTGGTAAAAAAAGTAATTTAATACCATCAGATTCTGTTGTTTATTCATGTGAATTTTTAGATGATGAAATAAAAGAAGGAGAAAAAATATTAAATTGGACTACAATAGAAAATTTCAAAGAAGAAGAAATTGGAATTGGTGAAATTTTATTATCTGGTGGCAATTTAAAAACAATGGATGTGACAACAGGAAATAGTTTAACTTGTTTAGCACCTGAAATGATAGCTGATAATTTCCGTCAAAGTATCTATGCTCCTCAAATTAAGAAAATAAATAATTCAAAAAATGAAGAAATAAACACTGATAATAATATTCAAAAAAGTACAACAAATAGTGAATTTGATGATGTCGCAAATAATATAAATGTTGATTTATCAAAATTACCTTTTAATGAAGAACAACAAGAAGGTATAGTAATAGCAGTTACAGGTACAACATTCGAAACTTTATATCGTTTAAATCAACAATATTTAGAACTAATGAAATCAAATTTAAAAGAAGTAGACTTAATAAATAAATATGAAAAATTTCATGTAGTATTTCGTCTCCTTTTAAAATATTGTTCAATTTATGCTCGTATGGCACCAGAACATAAAACACTTTTAGTAGAATCGCTTCAAAAAGAATCATTCACTGTTTTAATGTGTGGTGACGGAGCAAATGATTGTGGTGCACTTAAAGCAGCTGATGTAGGTGTATCATTATCAACAGAAGAAGCATCAATCGCAGCACCTTTTACTTCAACAGTAGCTGATATTTCATCAGTAATTAAATTATTAAGAGAAGGGAAAGCTGCTTTAGTAACTTCAATTCAAACTTTTAAATATATGATGCTTTATTCTATGGTTCAATTTATTAGTGTTGGAATTTTAATGTGTAATGGTTCTTATTTGAGTGATTGGCAATTTATGGTAAGTGATATTTTTATTATAGTTCCTCTTGCTTTCTTTATTCCTATGACTGAAGCTTATCCTAAATTAACTTATCATCAACCTATTGGTGATTTATTATCTTTCCCTGTTATTTCTTCTATTTTAAGTCAAACTTTCATTGCTGGGGTTTTTCAATTTTTAGTTTTGTTTTTAGTTTTGTATAGATTCAAAAACCAAATTGGTTTTTGTGGTGATATGGCAGATGATGAAGTTCCAAATCCTCATTGTGTTGAAAATACTGGAGTTTTTTATGTATCTTTTATTCAATATTTAATTACAGCAGTTGCTTTTTGTACAAGTAAACCATTTAAGAAAAGAATATATACTAATGTTTTATTATTCTTTTATGTTATTCTTGGAACTATTTATTGTGAATATATTATTTTTCATGTTGATGAATTTGTTAATGAAAAAATGAAAATGATTGCTTTTCCTGATAGTTCTCAAGTTGAAATGATGAGACATAGTAATAAAAGTGATCCTGAAGATAATTATAATGATTCTGATGAAGATAATCCTCAATTTCCTATTGAATTTAAATACATTCTTATGATTATTACTATTATTAATTTTATTATTAGTATTATTGTTGAACAATGTGTCATTCCTTGTATAAAAAAATGTTGGATGAAAAATCAAATTAAAGGAATAGAAAAGGCTATTAATAAAAAGGAAAAAGAAGTTGATTTAAATATGATTAATGAAGTTAAGAATTATACAATTATTCATAAAGCACCTAAAAAAATCATGAAAGCACCTAAAAAACCACTAAAATTTGATGAATAAATTTAAAAAATTTTAATACTGCTTTTATTATTTATATATTAGTATTAAATTTATCATTTAATAATTATCTTATATATTTTTATTTCTTTATTATTTATTTAAATATTTATTAGTAAAATTTAAAATAAATATTCTTTAAAGATTTAATATCAATCTTTCAATTTATTTTAAAATTTTTTAATTTAAAATCAAAAATTAATTAAAAAACTTAGTATCATATCTTCTCCATTGTTCAACAATATCTTCATTAAATTTAGTACCAAATCGATCAACATTACTTTCAATAATCCCTTCAACAGTTTCAGGATATTCAATAACAGTAACATTTTTCCCATCCTCACTTAATTTCAAATTATGATATAAT
Source organism: Isotricha sp. YL-2021a (assembly GCA_023806865.1). NCBI lineage: Eukaryota > Ciliophora > Litostomatea > Vestibuliferida > Isotrichidae > Isotricha > Isotricha sp. YL-2021a. The sequence continues at coordinate 19,571 of JAJJLH010002027.1, forward strand.
TCAAATCTCCTAGGCTTTTCATTATCAACACAAATTTTCCTAATTTTCAACATAAAATCATCTACATGAGAATATTCATCATAAAACTTTTCAGCACTTTCACAATCAGAAGTACATTTCCAAATATGTAAATTTAACAAAATTTTTGATACTAAATCTCTTCCAAATTTCATCATATTATCTTTATTTAATAAAATTTTAAAATCTTTTTCATCATTACTTAATTGAATAGTAAAAATAGGATTTTCCTTATTTTGATTTTTCAAAATAAAATTAGTAAAAACAAAAGCACCTTGTGTATGAGCTTGACCCCATTTTTTATTTTCAGGATTATAAATAGGTAAACCAACTATTCCTTTTCTAGCATGACCTAAAAACATACAATAAATTAAATTTTCATAATCTTCATCTTTCACACTAAAAATTTTATGAACTTCTTTTTCAAAAACAAAAAATAAAGCAACTAAATCAGCTCTACATTCTTCCATTGAACGACCAAGTGATTTAAATTTACTTTCAAAAGTTTCATTCCCAATATAAAATTTATCAATTTTATTTCCAGTTAAAGGATTAATTAAATCGTTTTTAAAATTAAATTCATTTTTTTCATTTTTTCTTAATAATTTCCCAGAACCATGTCCTAATAATTCATGACAACCAACCATCATTACCATAGAATCTTTACCTAATCTTTCCATAATTTTAATATCATCATCAGTTGAAAATTGCATATTTTCAGCTTTATAAGTAGGATATGCATTACTTAAAGATATATTTTTAAAACCATCGGTTTCTTGTACATCTAAATAATTTGGTATATTAATTCCAATTGGACAACCATCACTCGAAAAACTTATAATATCTAAAGCTATAAAATCTGGAGAGAGGAATTTATCTTTTTCAAAATCTAGTGACCATGGAAATTTTTTTAGGAAATTTTCAGCATTTGATACTAATACATTGAATTTATTTGATTTTTCTTTATCTGTTACTGCTACCCATCCTTCATAATATGCTCTTACTCCTAAGGGATCTATATAGGTTTCAATCCATCCTATGTTTGTTTCTACTATTGGTAATTTATCTTTTACCCAATAACGCTGACTGTCTTTATGCTTTTCTATTGAACCTGTTTTGAAACTTTCAATATATGCATCTAACATTTTTTCTTGGGTTTCATTTGCACAATATTTTTTTGCTAAGGTTAAATTGTCATTTATTAATTTTATAAATTTATTAAATTCACCATAATATAATATTATATTTTCTGTTAATTTTTCTATTTTAGTATCTATTGATGATATTAAAACTACAGTTTTAATTGGGTTTATTGAGAATAATCTTGTATTTAGTGGATCGATATTTTTTTCTTGGAGATATTTATCTATTATATGAATTTGGTCTTCTCTTACTCCATTTAAATAATATGAATTTTTCCCTCCTTTTTCTTCTAAATTTGATGTTAAGTAATTTTTTGAATCATTATATACTATTTCTGATATTTCATTCCATAAATTTTTTATTTCTTTTTCATAAACTGATGATGTTTTAAATATTTCATCTAATATTTCTTTTGGAATTTCTGGTAAAATTTTCTTTTTACCAAATGAAGTATAATTACCTCTATTTGAATATATTTTACCAATAAATTGGAGAAATTGTTCATATTGTTCTTCATTTACTTTACCATTTGTTTTTTCTAATATATGCTTTTTTAATTCTGTTATTGGTTTAATTGAAGAAAAAAAACTTTGAAGTATTACAAATAATATTGGAGATTCATATGATACTTGAAATGATGTTATTGGTTGTCCGACCCAACATGCTTCATTCATGTAATATGCATATAATTTCTCTTTTTCTGTTAATTGATTAAATGAATCTTTAAAATTTAAAGATAAAATATTTGCTTTTTTAACACTCATTTTTTTATATGCAAAAAATTATTTTTTTATATATTAAAAAAAAAACTTTTTTTTAACTATTTAATAAGCCTTTTTCAAAATATTTTTAGATTATTGTATTATTATTTTTAACTATTTTTTAGTTGATTTTATTATTTTATAAATTATAAATTTCCACATTAAATGAATAAATCCTTTTTTTCTAAAAAATATTTTATTTGAATTTTAAAAAATGATTTGTTCTAAAATTATTTAAAAAATAATGAGATTTTTATATTATTAATATTACAAAAAAATAAATTTATTCAATATTAATGTCAATTGATCATATTTTATATTGAATTTGTTTTCATTAATAATTTATCTTCGTCAGTTAAAATTTTTTCTTGAATTGTAAAATCAAAATCTAAATATTTTTCTTTTTCATCTTCTTCAAAAAATTTTTTAATCCATTTACAAAAATTAAATAAACTTTTTTTCTTTTTATTATTTAATTGTTCCTCAATTAACATTTCATTAAAAATAGTATTATATTTTGTTCTTGTATTAATCATTTTTTCAAATTGTTTTTTATCTTTATAATATTCTTCAAGATAAATTGGTTTTTCGGTTAAAAATTCATAAAGATAATCTAATAATTGAGAAAAATGACCTTGAAAATATTCTTTTTTTCTTAAAAATTCAATTAATCCATCATCAATAAATTCTTTTAATGTTGGAATTTCATTTATTATTATTTTTTTAAATTCTTCTTTCATTAACTCTTTTAATTCACAAATTTCTTCAAATTTTATTTTTTTATCTATTACTATATATTTATAAACATATCTTATTATGTTTTTATCATAATAAAATAATCCTAGTCTTTTTAAAATTTCATAATAATGATTTTTTATTTTTTCTACATTTTTTATAAATTTTTTATCTAATGATTTCTCATCCAAACCTTTTAAATAAAAATATGATTTACTATTTGTTTGTATATAATTTGTTGACCATCCATTTAATATTATATAAATTTTTAATCTTTTTAATGTTTCCTTTTCAATTTTGATTTCTTCTTCTAATTCATTATTTTCAGAATCAACTATATTATTCATTTTTTTATTAATATTATAAAATAATGTAAAAATAGTTCATTTTTTTTAAACATAAAAAATTTAAAATTTACTTTAATAATTTAAATAGTTAATTGTGATATAAGTAAAAAAAATATATAAAATAATCTTTTTCATAACTTAAAATATCTTAAATTTAGATAATAGAGAAAATACTTTTAATCATAAAGAAATAAAATAATAAATAAAATAAAAATTAAATAAAAACAAAAAAAATAAAACAATGTCAACAAAAACTGAAAACCCTCGTCCTCCAAATCCATTTAACGATAATTTCCTAGTCCATATATCCCATATTCAAAATATCCCAAATGAGGATCAAGTCCAATACATGAATTACACTCATAGTGTAGCATGGACATTCAACAAAGAAAAAAAATGTAAAATATCATATTAAAAAAATTTAATAGTAATCCAAGAAAAGGAAGATTCATTATATACTCCAGCACCAACAAAATATACACCAAATTTAATAAATGTAGAATCCCGTGCACCAGCATGGAAAATATCTCAAACAAATCGTGACTTTAATCCAATTAAGAATATAAACCCAGGAAGTGGAAAATATGAATATCAATCATTTATAGGTGAAGGACCACATTATACAATGAGACCTAAATATGATATTGATGGTATTACTAGTGGTCAAAGAAATTCAAAAGCTTATAAAAAAAGTTCTGTACCTGGACCTGGTTATTATAATCCTGTTGATAATACTCATGGTCCTAGATATACTATTAGTGCTAAATATAGGAGTAAGAGAAAGAAAAGTGATAATACTTATAATAATCCTGGAGTTGGTACTTATAATATTAGGAAAGATGTTGATTTAGATGTTCCTAGTACGAAATTTGATAAGGAAAAGAGAAATAATGGGAATTTAAATAAGGATGCTTTAGGGAATCCTGGTCCTGATAAATATAAAGTAAATATGAAAGGAATGAGTACAAGTGGACCTAAATGGAGTTTTAGTCGAAGTGAAAGATTATTACCACATAAAGAAGATCCAGATAATAAAACAAAAAAAATAAAAAGAGAACGACCACAAACACCAGGACCAGGTTCATATTCTCATAAAACATTCATGGGTAAAGAAGGTCCTCGATATCAATTTCCAAAAGAGAAATTAAATCACGGTGATGCAGCAGATGCAGCAATGGAGAAAAAGACTTTAGACTATCCTGCTCCAGGTCAATATCTTCGTGATATAAGATACCGTCCAGATTCAGCCCAATATACAATTCCAAAAGGGATGCGTTCTGGTAAAAAATCCAATAATAAAGGATATCAAGGTAATCCAGCACCAGATAAATATAATCCAAATCATGAAGTAAGTTCCAAACATACTCATGCACCAAATTGGACTGTTGGTAAATCAAAAAGAGATGAAAGTGAAAATACTAATTCAAAAGTTAAAAGACCTCAAACACCAGGACCAGGGCATTATACTATAAAAAATGGAATCTTTCCTGAAGGACCAAAATATACAATGAGCGCTAAATACAAAGAAAAAAAAGGTGATAATTTCCCAGGTCCAGGAACTTATACATTTTATGAGGAACCTTTACCAAAGGAAATGTTTTATGATACGGAGAAAGTTAAGAAGAAAATTGGTTTTATTAAAAAGGATAATTTCCCAGGACCTGGTACTTATAATATTCCTGATGTTAATTTGACTAAGACTTATATTAATTTTCCTAGAGATAAGAAAGATAGAAATAAGTTGTTTAATACACCAGGACCTGGAGCATATAAAATTCCTACTGCTTTTGATTATATTAGTAATATGAGTAGAGAAAAAGGAGTTTGGGATCCTAATTTTAGGTATGTTTAATTTGTTTTTTTTAGTTTTTTTTATATTTAATTTTTTATGATAAAGCAATATTAATTAATATTATTTTTAATTTATTTTTTTTTTGATGATTTAATAATTTTTTTTTATTATGAATAATTATTGGAATGGGATTACTGTTTGTATTGATTATGATTCGTTAATTAGGAAAAATATTAGATATTTAAATAAGAAGATTCATTATTTTGTAAAATATAAAATTCCATTTTATCTTTTGTCATGGAGGAGTAATATAACTACAAAAAAATTTATTAATGAAATTAATTTAAATGAAATAAATGAATCAAATGTAATTTTATCACATCATGCTTTAAGAAATAAATTAAATGAATATAAAAATAATAAAAACTTAATTTTAATTGGAGGTATTGATAATGAAATTCATGATATAATGAAAGAATATAATTTTAATAATTATATAACAAGTAATGAAATAAGTAAAATATTTCCAGAAATATTTCCTTATTATTACTATTTAAAAAAGGATATGTCATTTTTAGAAAAAGTTGAAAATAGAACTTTATTAAATTTAAAGAAATTTTATCCAATTAAAGGAATTATTCAATTATCAAAAATAACAAATTGGTCAATTGATTTACAATTATTTAGTGATTTATTAATTTCTCCAAATGGAATTCCAGGAACTATAAGAAAAAAAGAACAAAAACAATATGTTGATTATCATTTATTTGAAAGTAATTCTCTTGATATAAAAAAAAAGATTAAACAAAATCCAATAATTGATAATGGATTATTTTTCCCTTTTTTAAATTATATATATACTAGGAAATTTAATACAAAAATTCAATTTATTGATTATTCAAAAAATTCAAATTTAATATTTGATTATTTAAATAAAAAAGAAAAGAAAAGAATTTATTTAATTACATCTGATATGAATTTAATAAGAAATTTTAATCAAGGATTTAAAATATAAAAAAATGTTTTTTTTTAAAACATATAATTTTTAAAAAAAAGAAATATTATAATATTTAAATTATAACAATTAATATAATATTAATTGAAATATATTAAAAATAAAAAAATGACAGACCCAGTTGAATTAATAACAACAAATTATCATATTTTAGAACATGAAAATTTAACATTCAAATCATTAATAGCATTAACTTTATTATTAATTTATATAATTGGTGGAAGTATATTTTCAAAATTAAATATTTATTATATACACGAAAGTGGAGTTTGTATGATACTTGGAATGATAATATCAATTATTGCATATTTTTTTACTCCATTAAACTTTTCAAAAAGTTTAAATTTTGATGATGGAATTTTTTTTACTTTTATATTACCACCAATAATATTTGGTGCAGGATATAATATGAAAACTAAAAATTTTTTTAAATATTTTCATTATTCAATTTTATTTGGAATAGTAGGAACTTTTCTATCATTTTCCTTAATTTGTAGTATAACATATTTTTTTAATAATTTAAATTTTTTCAAAGTTAACTTTTCATTTAAAGACATTTTACTATTTTCTTCAGTAATAACTGCAACAGATACAATATCACCTTTAGCTTTTATAAATGAAGAAACTCAAAATAAATTATTTGGAGTTTTATTTGGAGAAGGAATTATGAATGATTCATTCACTATTGTTATTTATCAAATTATTACAAAATTTTATGGTATTTTATCTAATTGGTCAATTTTAACATATTTTTTATTTTTATATTTAACTAGTTGTTTTGTTGGTATTATAATTGGTGCTTTATGTTCTTTATTTTTAAAATATTTAAAACATTTTAAATTACTAAGAGCTCAAGAAATTTCTGTAATAATTATTTTTGGATTTTTCTCTTATATTATTGCAGAATTATTAAATTTATCTGCTATTATTTCATTATTATTCTGTAGTATAACTTTATCTAATTATGCTTTTTATAATTTATCATTTTTAGCAAGAGAAGAAAGTTGTATAGTAGTAAAAATAATGTCAAATATAGCAGAAGGTTTTGTGTTTACATATTTAGGTTTAAGTTTCTTTAATATGTCAATAGGAAATTATTCAATAATATTTATATTAATAGAATTTACCACAATAATATTATCTCGATTTATAGCAATATATTCATTATCATTCATAATAAATTTATTTACAGACAATCCTTTAATTTCAAAAGAACAAAAAGTAATATCAATTGCAGGATGTATAAGAGGAGCAATAGCATTTGGTTTAGCTTTAAGTCTTGAAACAGGAAATCCAATTAATAATTCAATTTTATTAAGTACTACTTTAATTTTAGTATTTTCTACAACTATTATTTTTGGTGCAATGGTCCCATCACTTACTCAAAATTTAAGTAATATTATTTATATGAATTATAATAATTTAAATGTTAAATTATTAGATAATGATGATAATAAAAGTTTAGGTGATAGTTATAAAAGTATTTTTAAATATGATCATCCTAATAATGAAATTTTAGATGAAGATGAAAATAATTTAAATGGTTTTAGTAAAGTTTGGTTTAATTTTGATAATTATGTTTTAAAACCTATTTTAGTAGGTAATTGGGAAAAAGTGAAAAAAAGACATAATGAATTATCAAATAAAATAAAAGAAACAATAAATAATTAAAATTAAATTTAAAATTAAATTAAAATACTTTTTATTTTAAATTTTTTTAAAAAAAATTTTTATGAATTATCATTTTGATTAATTATTTTATTTGTTCTTTCATAAAAATAATCACCTATTTTTCTCTGTGGTAAAAAAGGAGAAGAATGTAATAAATTTTTTTCTTTTTTTTCAATTTTAAAAGAATAAACTTTATCAATTGGAACAAAACTAAAATATTCATTTTCATGATTAGTAGCTTTCCAAGGATTAATAAAAATAGGAGGTTTAGAATGTTTATATTTCCAAAGTAATTCTTCTTTTTCTCTTAAAATTTTTTCTCTTTTTGAATTTTGATTTTTAAAAGTTTCGATTAATTTTTTACCATAATTTCCTAATGGAAATAAACTTTTATTTTCTTTAAAAAGATTATCAAAAGAATCATTTCTCATTTTTTGAGGTGAAAATTCTTTTTTTTGAGATAAATTATTTATTTTTTCATATGTTCTTGGAATAAAATTTTTTATTCTAAACTATATATTTATAAAATAAAAAATTATAAAAAAAAATTTTACTATTTCCCAATTATTCAATTCATGTTCATTATGCAATTTTTTGAATTTTTCAAAATATCTATTAAATACATATGTTGGTTTCCAAGGTTCTTGTTTTTGAAGAAGAAAATTTTGGAATACTTTTTGTTTTTTTAATGTGTTATTTTTATTTAATATATCTCTTTGACTATATGATCTTTTTTCCATTGAATGTAATTTTTCATTTTCCTTTTAAAGTGTTTATTATAATTTTTTTATTTACTGATTTTTTTAAAAAGTCATTTACTGCTATTTTTAATTTGTTATTAAAATCTATTCTAAAATTATGAAGTTTTTCAATTTTTTTATTTTCGTGAGGTTGTAAAAATTCTTCTAAACTTTTTGGAAATATATCTTCTATATTTTTGTCTTTATTTTCATTTTTATTTGTATTATCTGTGTTATTTGATTTTTCTGTTTCCTTCATTATTTTTTATTTAAATATTTTTAATTTATATTATCATTTTCTAATATTTTGTTTCTTTAGAATTTTATTAATTAATTTGTTATTATTATTTTTAATTATTTAGGGTTAATTTAAATCAAAATTTAAATATAGATGAAAAAAAATTCTAGAAAAGCAATATCAAAAATAAATAAATTTGAAAAGAAAACTCATAATATAAAAATAAATAATGAAAACTTTATTGAAGATAAAAGTACTCAAAATACAGAAGAAAAAATAAAAAATAAAATAATAAAATCAAATATTGAAATAAATGATATTACTGAAAAATTATCAAATAGTACAATATATTGTAGAGATAAAGAAAAAGAAAAAATAATTAAATTTTTAAAGGAAAAAAAAGAAAATTTAAAAACACTTTTTATATCTGGTCAACCTGGAACAGGAAAAACTTCTTTAATTCTTGAAATATTTAAAAATAATTTAATTGATGATGTATTTTTTTTTAAATTTTATTTAAATTGTATTTCATTACATTCAGTTGATGATTTTTATGAAAATATTTTTAAGTTATTTAATACTACTGAAAATTATGATTTTTTAATAAAAAAATTTTCAAAAGATGAATATTTAAATATAATAGAATGTTTAAATAAAACTCCTAATAAAAAAGCTTTTAATAAAATTTTATTATACTTTAAAAAATTTACTATTACAATATTATTAGATGAAATTGACTTTTTATTCAAAAAAAATGATGAATATTCTTTTTTTGAATTAATGAGTTTACCTTATTTATCAAAAACAGATATAAAATTAATTTTAATATCAAATAATTCTGATTTTGATAATCTTATATTCCCAAAATTAAAAAATAGAAATATTCAAATTGAAAAAATAATTTTTAAGCCATATACATCAAATGATTTATTAACTATAATGACAAACAAATTAGAAGAAATAAATTTATTAAATTCATTTAGTAAAGATAGTATAAAATTTCTATCAAGTAAATTAAATAAAACTGGTGATATAAGACCAATTATTGGAACAATTAAAAGTGTTATATTAGATAATAAAGAAGCTTTTGAAAATGGTAAAAAAAAAATAGAATTAAAAGATATGTTATTATTAATTAAAAAAAAAAATATAAATTTAAATGAAATTATATCTTCAATGACAAATGAACAAAAAATAATTGTAATAGCAATTTATTATACTTTAAAAGAACAAAATTCAGATTTAGATGAAAAAAAAATATATATCAATTATGGTAAATTAAAAACAATGACAAATACAATTAAAATTAATTTAGAAGAATTTAGAGAAGTTTTAAAAAATTTTTGTGATTTGGGATTAATTGAAGAAAAAAATATCAAATCTAAAAAGAAAGGAGGAAATGTCTTTTATAAAATTAAATATTCTGAAGATGATCTTGAAATTGTTTTTGCTGATAAAGATATGTTAGGATATTTTCAATTAGAAGAAAAAGAAAAAAAATGAAATAAAACTATTTTAATATTGTAATTAATATATTTTAAAAATTTAACTTTTATTTTTCATGTAATTTTTAAAAAATTGCAAAATAAAAATGGCAGATTCAGAAGAAAATGCAAATGATGAAAATAAAATAAAAAATTTGTTAATGGAAGATAATTTTTTAAATGATGAGCCAAAACAAAATGACTCAGAAAATAATATAGCAGAAAGTGATGATATAAGATCAATAAAAAATGATATATCAAATATAATAAATATAAAATCACATAAATCTGAAAGTTTATCATCAAATGATATGGGAAATAATAGTAAAAAAACATCAAAAATAGAACATACATTAAATGGTACATTATCAATTTTTGAAGAAGAAGAAGAAGAAGATGAAGAAAACTCAAATGAAAATAATGAAGAAAATATTAATAAAGGAAACAATAGTGAAAAAATAAATAATAGTTTCAATGATAATATAGAAGATAGTAAAATAACAATCCAACAAAAAAAAAAGCAAAATAAAATAATGAATGTATCAGAAGATGATTACATATATGATAATTTTATAAAAATAAAACATTGTTCAATATTAAAATATGGAATAAAACCATCAACAGAAAAAATACAATATGGATTTTGTAGTACTTGTGATATAAATTTAATTCATCCAATATGTAAATGTTGTATAGATGAATGTCACATAAAATATAATCATCAAACTAGATTAATGGATGAACCAGATAATATAATTTGTGGTTGTGGTGAAAGAATACATAAATTTAAAATAAAAGAAAAGAAAACTGATATTAATTCTTCAATTGAATGTCCTTATATTGATTGGTGTGATAAAACTGGATTAACTAATTTATATGTTATTGATGAAATTTGTGTTTGTGAATTTTGCTATAGATTATGTGGATTTTATGGTCAAGGTGTTCCATTAGAAAAAGAAAAAGAAATGTTACAAATTTGTGAATGTGAAGAAATTAATAATGGGTATTCTCATATTGATTTAAAAAAAATTTATAGGAAGTTTGAAGAACTTATTAAAAAAAATGATTATTTAATTTTAGGAAAAATTGAGCCTTTGAAATTTTTTAATATATTATTTTTAGGTAAACATTCTTATCAATCCTTATTTTTTAATTTTGAAGAAGTTGTTAATGAATTTAATAATTTAAATGAATATCTGACATATGAAATAAAAGAAAATTTTTTAGTCACTAATTTCTTTTTATCACTTAAAAATTTTAATCTTATTGCAGAAAGAATAAAAAGAGTTCCATTAAGATATTATTGTTCTCAATTATTAAATAAAATAACATTTAAAACTATATATAATATATTCAAATATATTAAATATAAAGATAATCCTATTATGTGGAAATTTTATGAAAATATGTTATTTTTTTATAGAAAAATTTCTTTAGGTAATGCCACTAATAAAATGGTTAAATTTAAATTATATGATATAGAAAATTTTTCTCCTATTCAAAGAAAATGTATTTATAAGAATAATAAATTGATATATCCAGAATCAACTGATCATATTAATTTTTTTATTGAATTAATCACATTTATTCTTAATTCTGAAATATCTTATTCAGATGCATATGATACAATTATTCAACTTTGTTCCATATTAAAAAGATATTCAATTTTTTCTTTATATAATACTGTTGAAATTACTAAATTTTGTTTTTCTATTGAAAAAGGTTTTGAACTTTTTAAAAGAGAAAAAAATTATGAAAAACAAATTCAAATTTTTTTAATTGTTATAAAAATGTTACATTATTTTATATACTCATATAATGATAAAATATTTTTTAGATATATTGATTCAGAAGGAAAAGATAATGAAGATAAAAAAATGACATCTGATACAATTCCATTTCTTTTTGTTAAAAATGAATTAGGTAGATTAATTTGTAGAAATGTAATTAGAATTACATATTCAATTTTACTTATTCAAAATTCAAAACAAGTTTTAAATAATTATTATAAAAAAAGATGTAAAAAAATTATAAATCATGGAATGAAAATTTTAACTTTTTTAGTTGGTCCAATTGATAATTTTTGTTTATCTTTAAATATATGTCAATTTAATTGTAATAATTATTTAAAAATGATGCAAATAACATGTGAAAATGATCTTACTTTTAATAATATTTATGAACATAATGAATTTTTAGAACAAAAATATACTTCTTATTATTCTTGTCAAATTGATGAAAATGAACTTTTTATTGATGTATCAAAATCTTTAGAAAGTATTATTCAAATTGCAAAAAGTACTGATATTAAACATTATTTATTTAAATCACAATATTATTTTACAATTTCTAAATTTTTTTATATTTATCAATTTGATGAAAATAATGAAGATCATAAAAATTTTATTTCTAATTATTTAACTTTTATTAGATATTTTATTGAAAATAATAGTGATAATTCTTTTATAGTTTTTAGTCATTTTATTTTAAGAGCAATATTAAAAATTCCAAAATTATTTTCATTAGATGTTCTTAGAATTTTTGAATATGCTGCTGATATTATATGTAAGAATGATGAAATTATTTCAAATTCAAAACATATTATTAAAACTTTATTTCAATATATTTTTCAATTTAAAGATAATTTTTCAAATAATGAAGTTAATAATTCTGAAGGTGATAATAACAATACTTTAATAAGTAATGAAAACTTTCCCGATGATTTGTTACATTTATTTCTAATGATTTTAAGCAAATTAGTTTTTCAAACAAAACATCATAATCCAAAATTAACAAAAAAAATTTGTAAAGAACTTCTTTTAACATTAATTCCAGTAATAAATTTTTCTTCAATAAGAAATGATAATTTATGTGTGATATTAATTTTTATAAATAAATTATTTGATCCATCAGATGAACATGATAGAAAAGAAATAATGGATTCAATAAATCCAAATATATTTTTGAAAGATTTAAAAGATATAAATATTGATTTAGATTATAGAACAGAAATTTTAAGATTCTTTAAAAAATATAAATATACATTATGTTACAGAGAAATAGATATAAATGGAAATAATAATCCTTCAATGATGAATAGTTTCGAAGATAGTCCAAAAAAAAAAAGAACAGGAAAAAGAAGAAAAAGTTTTAAAATACCAGGAACATCTTTTGCAAGTGATTTAAATTTAATAAAAATATTTATTAATAATGAGGAACAAGTATATTCAAATTATGAATATATAAATGCATTTGGGCAAAATGAAGATAATTATATTCATATTAAAAATAATCCTCTTGTTTCAAATTATAAATTTCCAACTAGACTTTTAACTTTTTATTATTATATAAATAAAAGAGAATTTTGTGATGATGGAGATTATTTAAATGAATTAGTTGAAGGAATTAATTTATGGGAAAATGAATTAGGAAAAATAAAAGATATATATGAAAAAAATAGTAATCATATTTTAAAATTTTTTAGATATTTTATTAAAGGAATTATTATCCCAATATGTGCAATTATTAAAAATTTATTTTGTTATGCACACAATTGTGGTGGTAATAGAATATTAAGTATTTATCAAGTATTATTGAAATTGTTATACATTAAAAATTATATTATTGATTTATCATATTCCCTTTATAATGAAAAAGTTACTTATTTTCAAAATTTTGATATTGTAAAATTTTTATCTGATAAAAGTAAAACTGAAACATATGAAGATTTTTTTGATTTAAAAGATGGAAATAAATATTCTCCTTTCGATTATACTGAATTATATGATATTTTACATAGGCATTTTTTACAATATATTCAAATTCCAAAGACTCTAGATATGATTGATAAATTTAGTAATTATGATGTTGAAAATACATTTTTTGTAAATATAAGAAATGAAATTGAATTATTATCAAGTCCATGTGAAATAAATAAAAAAAAGAAAACTGGTTTATTTGTTAAAAAAAGAGATTTTTTAAAAAAAATTGAAAATTTTCCAGTTTATACACATAATTCAGAACCTACAGATCAAAATTTATTAGAAGTTCAAAAAGAACATGAAATAATAACATTTGAAAATAGTGATACACCAAATGAATATTTAAAAGAAATATATAATTTATATAAAGAAAATAAAAATAATATTGATAAAAATTCATCTTTTTTTCTTTCTTTAAATGAAATTTGTGCTGAATATGAAGTTAATTTTAGAAGATTATTTTTATGTTTATTAATTAATTTATCTTCTAAAGAAGAAGAATATCAACCTCAATGTTATCTTATTTTATATAAATTATTAAAAATTGAGACTCATGAAACTCAAATTTCTATTATGGAAAATTTAGGTGGTAAACAAACAAAAGAATTAGGTTTTATTATAAATTTAAATAATCAATTTTATTCATTAATTGTAAAACTTTTTATCAGTGATTTTAATATTGAATATGAACATTGTGAAAATCATCAAATTATAATTTTTAATATTATAAAAATATTTAAATGGTTATGTGAATATCATTCACCTTTTTATCAAAAAATATTTTTAAGATATATAGAATATGAATTTATAAAAAATACAAAATGTATAATGAATTTAACATTAAGAAATAAATTTTTATCTAAAGAAGTAGTAAATGAAAATAATAATAAAAATATTACTGTAATGACTATGATTAGTTTTTTAATTAATATTCTTCATAAAATTATTTTAATAACAAAAAAAGCAAAAAATGAATTTCATATTCAATATTATTTCGATATACAATTTTGTATTGTAGAATTATTAGTTGAATTAATTCAAGGGAATAAAGAAGAGATTTTAATTATTGAAAATGAAAACACTAAAAAAGATGAATTTATTAATAGTAATACATTATTTTCATTTCATAATTTTGTTCATATTGTTACTGATATTTTATTTGATGATGAAATGTCTTTTCATTTTGGTTTTAAAACAAAATTATTATTAATGTCTTTATTTATTTCAATTCTAGAACAAAAGAAAAATGAAGAAATTCAAAAAATTATAATGAAATTCTTAACAATCAATCGAGTTTTATCTTCAATTATTTATACTCTTAAAAAATATTTTTATCAAAATGCAAAAGATGACATAAGATATAATGAATATTTCTTAAATTATAATGAAAAACAAATAGAACAAAATTTATTTGTTTTTGATTATACAGTATATGATTTTTTTAAAAATGAATATTTTGAAGAAGAAATGCCAAAAAAAAGTGATGAATTTAAATTAGCAAATAATTATTATAGATATATAAAATTATTAAGTATTAAAAATATGTCACCTGATGCAGAAGAAATGATAAAACAAGTTGAAAAAATTTCAGAAGAAGAATCAAAAAGAAAATTTAATTTATTTAATAAAAGTTTGAAAAATACAAATGAAATTGCACCAATTAACTTAATTAATGAAAAAGAAAGAACAATTAATACAGAATTTATTGAACATTATTTTTGTATAAAATTTTTTGAAATAATAACAAAAGTAATTGAAGTTAGATTACCACTTGAAAAAAGAAACCAAAAAGTTATTTTTACTGTACCATGTGAAATAAAATATTTATCTAATATGACAAAAGAAGAATTTTTATTAAATGTAGATAGAACAAATGAAACTAGTAAAAAATCAGATTTAATAAAAAATATTATATTATTCAAAGAGGAAATTAATTACTTTAAAAATACTCATGTTAATTGGTTAAGTAAATTTATCATAAATGTAGATTATTATTATGTTCAAATTGTAATTTATTTTATTGCATTATTTTTTTTAATTTTTATGACTTTTACTTTAAAAGGTTATACAACTGTTCTCCCAAATTCAGGTTCAAGATTAAGAAATTTAATTCAAATAAGACAAGAATTTTTAGATGCAATTGATAGTTCAATTAAAGAATGGGGGAATATATATGATAATTGTATTTATTGTTTTTGTGCTTTAAATGGTATTTTAATAATATCATGGATTTTAGTAAAATTTCCATTATATTATACTTTAGATAAAGTTAAATATGCAGATGAACATAAAATACCAATAGAAAAAATAACATTATTAAACAAATTATATCTTTCAATAATAGATTCTATTTTAAATCGAAATTATATAAATTCATTATTAATAATGTTTATTCTAAGTTTCATAGGTTCAGTTATGCAAAGAGGTGAATTAGTTTATGCTTTTTTCCTCTTAGCAATAATAACATTAAACTCAACATTAAGAGGAATAGCAATCTCAATTCAACTTCAAAAATCCGAAATAGGAGCTACATTTTTATTAATGATAGTATTAGTTTATTTTTATACTAATATAGGATTTTTTTTTTTCAATTCAAATTTTGAAAAAGAAATAGAAAGTGGATATGATGATAATTTTTGTACAAGTTTAATATTTTGTTTCTTAACGAATATCGATGCAGGTATACGTGCAAGAGGGGGAGCAGCTGATCAAATGGTTAGAATATCCTATGAGAGAAATTTAACAAATTATGTAACTCGAATAATTTTTGATGTAACATATTTTTTAATTTGTATTATTGTTATGATTGATTTAATTTTTGGTATTATTTTAGGTACTTTTTCTCAAATGAGAGAACAAGAAAGAAAAAAAGAAATTGATAGAGTTAATCATTGTTTTATTTGTCATGATACGAGAGCAAATGTTGAAAAAAAAGATGAAGATTTTACAAAACATAGAGAATCAAGACATAATTTATGGAATTATGTTAATTATATGTTGTTTTTAGAATTTACACCTTTTAATAATTTAAATGCTATTAATAATTATGCTAGGGTTAGTTTAGATGAAAAAAATATTATTTTTTTGCCTTCTTGTCAAGATAATTTTGAAGGTGAAGGAGAAGTTGAAATTGAAAAAGAAGATGTTGATGATTTTATTGAAGAAGAAGAAGAAAGTGAAGAAAGTAATGAATTTGCTGAAAAAGATGAAGAATATAATGATGAAGAAGAATATGATGCTAATAGTAAAAATGAAGAAGAGAAAAAAATTGATATTGAAAATTTGCTAATTGATGATAAGAAAAATGATGGGAAAAAAGATGGAAAAAAAGAAGAAAAAAAGGAAGAAAAAAAGGAAGAAAAAAAGGAAGAAAAGAAAGAAGAAAAGAAAGAAGAAAAGAAAGATAATAAATAAAAATAATTAAATATTGTATTTAGTATTTAATATTTATTTTAATATATAATTTTTTTCTTTTAAATATTTAATTATTAAAGTGTCACAATTTTTATTAATTTTAGGCAATAATTTATTTAATTTGAGATATCTATAATAATAATATACTTATTTAATATATAATAATAAAAAAATTCATAAAATGAATGAAGACAATCATTCTTTAGATATATATGGTAAATTATTTTTATTAAAATTCAATAAAAATAGTAATAAATTCTATTCTGCAAAATGCTAAGGAATTAATTAATGAAAGTAAAAAAAGTAAAAAGTTTTATTTTGATAAATAAATAGATTTTAATTTTTCTTTTAATTATAAAAGAGATATAAATGAGATTTCATTAATGTCAATAAAATCAAAAGAATTAAAAATAAAAGAAGGATTAATTGACTTTTCAAATGATAAAATAACATTCTTTAGTGTGAATATTGAAAAAGGAGTAATTGATGTTTATTTAGAAATAGATGGAAAAAAAAATATATTGAATAAATTTCAAATAATTTTAAAAGATTATCAAATTATAGAAGAAGGACAGGAATTTGAATTTAATATAAATGATAATACAAAGGTTAAAGTTAAAATGATAATTAAAAGTAAATTTTCTAATTTTGGCTCATTTAATATTCAATCAAAAATGGGAATGTTTAATCAAAATAAATCTGTGAATAAAATTGAAATGAATGAAAATAAACCCATGAATATGAATATAAATATTAAAGATAGATTGAAAATGTTTAATCAGACTAATTCTAATATAAATGAAAAATTAAAAGAATCTGCTATAATTAATATAAATATTCCAAGAAAACTAAATAATAATTTATTAAATCAATTTGAAAAAAAAATTCAAAAAGGCTTTAATCCAAAAATACAAAATATTCCAATCAATTTAAATAATGAAACTCAAAATAAAAATATAAATATGGAATCAAATAAAAAACAGGAAATAGATAAAAATTTAAATAAAGAAGAAATAGTAGAAAATAAAATTAAAAAAGAAGAAGAAGAAAATAAAGAAGAAATAGTAGAAAATGAAATAAAAAAAGAAGAAGATAATAAAAAAGAAACAGTTGAAAATGAAATAAAAAAAGAAGAAGAAGAAAATAAAGAAGAAATAGTAGAAAATGAAATAAAAAAAGAAGAAGATAATAAAAAAGAAACAGTTGAAAATGAAATAAAAAAAGAAGAAGAAGAAAATAAAAAAGAAATAGTTGAAAATGAAATAAAAAAAGAAGAAGATAATAAAGAAGAAATAGTTGAAAATGAAATAAATAAAGAAGAAGTAACACCTAAAATTGGTGAATCATTTGATTCAATATCAACATCATCAACACCAATCCAGAAAAAATCACCATTTTTAGAAGCAATACCATTAGAAAAATATTTAGAAAATCATAATGAAAAAAAAGAAACATTTTGTGAGGGATTTTTCATATCATCATTTTCAAAAGAAAAAGGAAAAGTAATAGAAAGAAGTCATATATATGAATCATATTGTAAACATGAAGAATGTTCAAAATTACCAGCAATGCAGGCAGAAATAATTTTTAGATATCCATTAAAAGATACTAAAAAATTAGAATTAAATAATTTAGCAGCAACGATTTGTTTTCCAACTGGAATTAAAGTTTGTTATAATCAAGAAGACCCTTTTATTAATGAAAATTATATGGCTCCTATTACTAATCAATTAGGTGAAAGATATTATATGATGACTTATCATTTTTATGTTAAAAAAAATAATACTGATTATATTAAAGAATATTTTATGCATCCTTTAAAACATCATTTAATGAAATTTGCTGATCCTTATTTAGATAATGGAAATATTGATAATAAAGTTTTTGAGGAAATTGAAAAAAATTTAGAATTTTGTCAAGATTTAGGATTTAGAGAATTTGTTTATATTCCTCATTGTCTAAGTATAATTTCTAAATATCCTTATATTAATCAAATGTCAAAGTGTCTTGACAGTATTTTTAAAATATTAAGTGAAAATAATGAAAGTTTGATAAATGAAATGATTATGTATTTAATTGAATCAATTCCAATTCCAATACAAGAAACAAAACTAAAATTTTATATTCCATATTTCCCAACACCCATTGAAATAAATAATCCTAAATATAAAGATTTAAATTTATTAAATAATAATTATTCATTATTATTTCAATTATTTCCAATTGATAATATATTAATAATATTTAGATTAATGTTATTTGAAAAAAAAATATTATTTGTAGATAAAAGTTATGATACAATAAGTAAAGTTACTGATTGTTTTATTTCTTTATTATATCCTTTTCAATGGGTTAATACATATATTCCAATAATGTCTGAGCAAATGATAAAATATTTACAAGCATTTCTTCCTTTTATAAATGGAACTAATATATCTATATTACCAAAAGTTAGGGATACTTTATTAGAAATAGAAGATACAATTCAAAATGATGAATTTTTTATAATTTCAATTCATTCAAAAAAAATTTATTTAAGTTCAAATTTAATTAATAAAAAAGGAGATTTTTTAAAATATTTAGATAAAAATACACCTAAGTTACCAATAACTATTGAAAAAGAATTAAAAAAAGAATTAATTAAAATAAAAGAAGATATTGAAAATTCAGAAAAAAATAATAGAAGTTCATCTAATTTTTCATCTAATTCAAATTTTAATTATTTTTCAATTTATGATTTACAAATAAAAAATGCATTTCTTCATTTTTTTGTTGAAATTTTATTTGATTATGCAAATTATTTAATTCAAGTTGATGATGAAGTTGTTTTTAATATTAATTTATTACTTGAAAATAGACCTAAAAAAGAACATTTTTTTTATAAAGAATTTTGTGAAACTCAAATTTTTCAACAATTTAGTCAAAATATTATAAAAGAAGATTATTCATATTTTAATCAACAAATTTCAAAAAAATATGAAAAAGTTAAGTCAATTCCAAGTAATTTTAATACAGAAAATGTATTTTATATTAAACCTAGTTTTATAAAATTAGATGATATTGATTTTAATTTAATTGAAAAAGAATTTGAAAAATTTAGTCATTATGAAAATATAGAAATGAATAAAAAAATAATTCTGGAAGGAATTGAAATTAAAAATGAAAATTATAATATTAAAAATTGTAAAGTTTATCAAATTCCAGTAAATAAATTAGAAAAGAAATTAACATTAGACTTTACTCCAAAAATAATTCAGAAATTCCAAGATTCAAAAAAGAAAAATCCAATTGAAAATAAAATAAAAGGTGAAAATGAAATAATAAAAGATGAAATTAAAGAATTTATGATAAATATATTCAATTCAGACTCTGAATTAAAAAATGAAAATAATAAAAAAACTGAAATATGTAATGTGTTAAATTCTTCATTTGGTAGGCATTACTTTATAGAGTTATTATATCAAAATCATACAGATATCAAATTAATGAAAAATGAATATTTTTATTTATTAGATTTTTTTGTTTTTAATACAATAATTGGATTTTTAACAGA
The DNA here is from genome assembly GCA_023806865.1 of Isotricha sp. YL-2021a. Lineage (NCBI taxonomy): Eukaryota > Ciliophora > Litostomatea > Vestibuliferida > Isotrichidae > Isotricha > Isotricha sp. YL-2021a. The sequence continues at coordinate 40,243 of JAJJLH010002027.1, forward strand.
AGCTGAAACTGATATTATTTTAGAAGATATTATTAAACTTTTAAAGGCTTCTAAATTTTATGGAAATATAGAAAAAAAAAAAGTTATTACTATATTTGACAAATTAATACCAAGATTATATTCTTATGCAAAAATTGTTCAAATTAATTTTTGGACAAAATGGTTTGAAATTGAATTATTTGAAAATAAAAATAAAGAAGAAATTGATAAAGAATATATTAAAAAGATATTATTTGATATAATTAATTATATGTTTATGTTTAAATTAGAAAAAGATTTTATTAAAAAAGTTGGTGAAGAATTAATAAAAGAATATTTTGAAGAAACATCAGAAAATTATTATATTTTAAAAGAAGAATTATTAAATATACTATCATCAAAAAAATATTAAATATTTAATTTATATAATTTTTAAAAATAGGACTAATCTTTTTATATTCATTTTTTAAATTTATTTAAAAATAAATTTAACATTTCTTATGAATTTACATAATAATTCCCTATTAAAGAATTTCTGACCAAAGAAGGATTTGCTTTCATTCCTCCTTGGATCTTTCTAACAATTGGTGCAGCACCTAAAGTTGCTCTTAAATTAATTTGTTGTTTATTTTTGTCTAATTGTTCTCTTAATTCAGTAATAATATTTTCATAATTTTGAACTTTTTGTTTTAGAGTTTTACATATTGTTTCAAAATTACCTTTTTCTTGAGCAAGAATAATATTTTTTTGATTAATTGCTTTCATATTTTTTACTAATTCATTAACTCCATCTTTTATTTTATTTGCTTCTTTATAACTATCAAATTCATTTTTCAAATTTTCATATTCTGATTTTGCATTTGTCAATTCATCCATTTTTTTATCAATTGTTTCTTTATAAATATTTATATCATTATTATATCTTTTTTTAATTTCATCCAATTCTTTTTGTAAATTTTTATTTGATTGATTTGGTTTTGAATCATCTTGATTAGAAACATTTTTATCAATAATATTATATTTTTCATCAAAATTTTTTTCAAATTTCAAAATCATTTGAACCATATTATCATTTTTATTTTTCATAGCTTCATTTTTTAATTTTGCTAAAAAGTCATTATAATCTAATTTAAGTAAAGAAAAAGTTTTTTTCATAGGATCACCTTGTGAGACAGTATCAGCAGTATTATTATTAATTATATCATTTTTTAATTGCTCTTTATCTTTTTTAGCTGATTCCAATTCATCATTTAATTCTTTAATTTTTTCTTGATTTTCATTTTCTTTATCAATAATTTTTTCTTTAATTGATAATAATATTGCAATAACTTCTCTCATTTTCAATTCATCATATCCAATTCCACCTCCTATAATTCCAATTGCATTTTCTAATTTATCACCAACTTCAATTGCTTCATTATCAAATTTACTTTTTAAATCCATAATTATTTTATTATCTTCTTCAGTTAAAATATTATTCCCTTCTTTTTTATTATTTGTTGTATTACTACTACCATATTGAGTAGGAACTTTTAATCCATTTTTCCTTATAAAATCTTCCAGAAGTTTAATTCTTTGATTTGCTTTTTCTAATTTTATAGTTAAGTCCTCAATAATTTTTTGTAATTCATCAACTGTATATTCTTTATTAATCTTAGGTTTATTTTTAATTTTTTTTGCTCTTTCACCAAATCTTAAAGTACTCAAAGTTTCACTTTCATTATAAACTGAAGGACTACAAGTAATAATTAAACAAGTTTTAGAATTACCACCTAAACTTTCTTGAAGTACTCTTGTTAATTTACTTTCTCTATATGGTATATGAATACTTTTCCCATCAGTTAAAGCATTAATAACCATACCTAAAGTAGTCAATGATTTATTAATTATTTTAGCTTCTTCCAATGTAGTACCAGTTGCTCCTGTTTTAGAAATTTTCTCACTACCAGCTAAATCTACTAAATATAATTTTCCAGTTTTTGATACTCCTTCTTTTTTATTATTTGAATTAAAAATAAGAATAAAAATAGAATGACTTCTACTAGAATGTTCATTCATATTAGTAGCAGCTTGTGCTCTATTATCAGAACCCATTTTCATAATTTCTAAAACTTCTTCAGGTCTCCCTACATAATGTTCACTAACATTATTAATATATATCCCATTTTTTTTATCTTCCTTAATTAATAAATCAACTCTTGAAGTATCAATTAAATCTCTAATTTTTTCTTGATAAATTTCAATCATGGAAACTTTTACACTAAATTCAAATTCATCACCAGCATTATACATATAATTAAAAACATGTTCAACCATTCTAGGAATAATCCCCATATTTATAGGATCACCAATCACACCTTGCATTGTATGAGTTTTACCAGAAGAAGTTTGACCATATGCTAAAACTGTACCATTGTAACCATCTATTACACTATCTATTATTTCACTTACTACACTATTGTATACTTCCTCTTGGGATGTTGTTGGAGGGAATATGCGATCAAAGTTAAAGACATATTTGTTGTTATTTTCTCTAGATGATTTAAAGGTTAAAGAACGTTGAGATGTAAATGTTGCTACCATTTCATTTCCATTTGTTTTTTCTAATTCGTTCATTGGACGGAAACGACAGATTACATTTATGTTTGGGTTTGAGATTTTAGACATTTTTTTTATATATATGTTTTATTTTATATTTTGTTTCTTTATTTTGGATTAATTTTTTTTTCTAATTTTAAATATTCTTTGAATTTGGTATATTTTATTTGATATTTTTTTATTGAATAAAAATGAATATTATTATTATTATTATATATATAAAAATCATTTATATTTTTTATATTAAAATATTTCTTAAAAAATGGTAATTAATGATACTTTATATTTAAATATGAAATTAAATATATCAAATATTAGTTTTAATTATTATATTATTTCATTAATAAAAATCAAATTAAATATTTTTTTATAAAAGAATTATATTAAGGAAAAATGATTTAATAAAAATAATGAAAAAAAAGCCATTGAAAAAAAGAGAATGATATTTTTTTCTTTTATTATAAACAATTTACAATAAAATAATTATATTTATTCACTACATTTTTGCAATATCATTTTTTTATTAATAATACTTCCTCATCTTTTCTAAAATTTTTTTTACTATTAAACATTTATGTTATATTTATTGAAGTATTTTTTAATGATTTATTAATTATTGAATTAAAATATGAATAAATTTGAATCAAATAGTAAAGTTAGTAAATACAAAAAATTTACCATCTCGATTACTCAATTTCAATCTGCTTGAAAATAAAAAGAAAAAAATCTGAAAATGAATCTTCTGATAATGAATTAATAACAAGCGAATATTATTATCCAAAATTTAAATTAATTTAATATAAAAAAGAATAAAACTATAATTTAAAAATAAATCAAAGCACTTTTTAAATATCAATTGCTTGATATCAAAAATAATCTCTTTAAAGTAATTCTTTAAAAATTACTTCAAATTGAAATTTTTAAAAACAAACTAATCTATTAATTAATATAGAATTAAAAAATAATCAAATTATGATAAAACATTTAATAATTTAAATAAAAATAAATAATTTTTTCATAAAATATCAAATTTCTATTTATATATAATAAATAAATAAAAAAATAAAATCTAAAAAAAATACCTAATACTCTTTTTCAATTTCTTCAAAAACTTGTTCCAACTCAATAAAATCACATCTATTTTTTTCATTAACATCAAGCATGCTTCCAATTAAATCAATAAAAAAAGGTGAATAATAATTTTTCAAATACTTTTCCAAAACAACTCTAACAGAAAAATTATTTTTCAATTCCCTAATATCATACAAAGCATCATACCCAAGTGAAGCAGCATGAAGAGCCATTAAACCAAAACTATAAACATCACTTTTAAAAGTATTATGATTAACAAGTTTAACATATTTCTTAGTATTTCTATAAGCATTAAATAAAAGTGGACTCATAAATAATTCAGTTCCTCTTAGAGTTTGTTTTGCTGTAACAAGACCATTATTTTTTAATTCTTTTGCTTCTCCAAAATCAGCTAATTTATATGAGTTATCTTCTTTAAAATATAATACATTTTGTGGTTTAATATCTCTATGTGAAATATTTATTTTTTGCAAATGTGAAAATGTAATTACTAATTTATGTAATATTTTAATTAAATCTTTTTCTTTGTAATAATCTTTTTTTTCCCCTCTTTTTTCTACTTCTTTTTCCCAATCACATGTTGCTAAATCCATTACTACATATAACACATATGTTGTTGGATCTAATTGTTTATTTTCTTTTCCTATTATTTCTACTAAACCTATATTTTTTCCTGATTTTGATATTTCATCTAAAATGTCATATTCATGTTGTAAATCTTCAATATCTGATTTATTTAATGCTACTATTTTTTTTAGTGCATATAATTTTCCTTCTTTATTTTCTACTTTAAATATTTTTCCAAAGGAACCTTCTCCAATTTGTTCTTTTATTTTATAATCTGAAATGTTAAATTGTTTTTTTTCTTCTTCTGGAATAATTTCTTTTAAATGAATAAATTTTGAAGGTTGATTGTCTTTTTCTTTTTCATTCTTTTCAAATTTTAATGAACCACATTCACTTGCACTTGCTGTTGAAAGTGAATTTTTATTTGAATGTTTTTTCTTTTTATTTCTTTCATTTAATTTATCATAAAGTGTGTTTTTTAAATTAATATTATTTTCTGTTAAATTTAAATTATTTTCAATTTCATATTTTTCTTCTTTAATTGAACAATTTTCAAATTCATTTCCTAAATTTTTTACTTCATTATTATCTTTTATTCCTGATAATTGTTTTTTTAATATTATAAAAGGTGAATGGGAATCAAAATTTTTTTTGTCTTTTTGAATTGATGATGCATAAATATTATTTCTATTTGGAGAAATTGATTCTTCTAAATCACTTTTCCTTCTATTAAAATAAGGAGAAAAACCAAAAATTTTTTTCCCTGATTTATATTGAAATTCATTATCATTTTCTTTTTCTTTTATTGTACTTAAATTTCTTTTTATAATTTTATCAACCTTAATAATATTTTTGACTTGAAATACCTTTTTACAAATTGGACAAGTCCATTTATAATTTTCATAAAATCCCATAGAATCACATTTATTACATACAACAATTTTTTTATTATTCATTTCTCCTAAAAATAATTCACCTTTACAAGATAATCTATGAAAAAATTTATTTTTTTCTAAATTAATTTTACAATCACAATCCATTTTTTCTGGTGCAGCTCTTTCTTTATTAATTAAAGCATCTTTAATACAAATTTTCATATTTTTAAATTCCAAATTATTATATTCTTTAGCTTCAGCTGAAAAATCTGTTTTACAAATTAAACAATTCCATAATATTTTTTTAGGTGGAACATTCTTATTACATTTTTTACATATTAATTTATCATTTTCTTTATCATATAATAAACTCTCTTTACAAATTGGACATTTCATTGTATCATTTATTATTGCATTACAATGATATTTTTTCCATGTTGCAAATGGTAAATTTTTTTCTTTTTCATTATCATTTATTATTTTTGAATAAAAATCAATATTTGATTCATTACAATGAAATTTAATTAAATTACTTTTATAAATCATATCACATTTAGTACATACTAAAAATAATTCAAAACTTTCATTTTTAGGTTCTTCGTTTAAATTTGAAAAGTTAATCAATGGTTTATATTTAAAAATATAAAAATTTTCACCACATGAATGAATATAATTTCCATTCTTTTTATCATTTGAACAATGTTCTATTATATTTCCATTGAAAATATTTTTTACATTATTATTTTTAAATTCTTTTTGCCTTTTTTTAATTATTTTCATTGCATTTGATGCGACTTTATAATCTTTTGTATAAATTGTTTCTGTTAAAAAATCTTCGACTCTTTTTTTATTTTTTGATGGAATTCCGTTAAACTTTTTTTTTAGAGTTATTTCAACTCTTTTAATTATATTTTGAATAAATTGAGTTGGTGTTAATAATAATATAGATTGAAATATATCATTATATTCTGTTATATATATATCTAATAATTTTTTCTCCTCAAATGAAAGATTTTTGTAATTTGGTATTACTTGATTTTTCATTTTTTTTATTGTATTATTTAATAATTTTATCTTAAATATTTTTTAAATAATTAATATTTTTTTATAATTAATTTAAAAATTTTAAAATATAATTATATTCAATTTCTTCATACTTTTTTCTCTTTAGAAGATATATTTTTATCATGAATATAATTACATTTTTTAAACATTTTATATGCAATTTTTTCTATTTCATGTGAAGATATTAATTCTCCATCAATATTAATAACCTTATCATGATTTGAAAATGGAATATCATTTTTAATATCAAATAATTTAATTTTATTTTTTTCATTCTTTAAATTCGAATAATTTTGAAATTTATTTTTAGAATTATTTGAAAAATTTACAATTGAACCTTTCTTTTTCAAATAAGGTTGAGGACTTAGAATTAATCTTTTTAAATATAATTTTTTTTCTTCATTTTCTAATAAAGAACTACCAGAAGAATTAAATTGTGGTGAATTTTCATATAAGAAAGGATTAGATAAAACAATATCAGAATTCTCAGGAGTCATAGGATATTTTACTAATAATTCAGATAAAAAAGATTTTGCTAATTGATCATCAATATTTTTTTTAGTTATTCTTTTTTTTAAAAATATTTCATTAATATTATTTTTTTCTTTTATTCCTAATGAAGATTTATTTCTATTTAAAGTTATTTTATTATCTCTTTTTATTTTGTATTTAAATAAATTTTTTTCATTATTTCTTTTTGATAATTGTAATTCTTCAATATATTGTGTTGCTCCTTTAAAATGTGTTTTTTTATGATAATCTTTCATTATTTCTTTTATTTCTTGACTTATTACTTTCATTTTAAATCCATTTGAATGAGAAATTTTTTGGATTAATGAATTATTATTTGATTTACTTTTTTCTTTATTTGTAATTTGTTTTGTGTTTGTTGTTTCATAATTTTCATCTGAAATATTATCTGATGATTCACTATCTGAATTTGTGTTTGAATTTGATTTTATTTTTGGGTTTTTTTTTTTTGTTCTTAAACCTAATCTTTTTAATTGATTGGAAATTATTTTTGAATAATTTTTATTATAACTTATTGAATTCATTTGGTCTACTATTCTTTCTAAATCTGTTCTAGGTGTAAATTTCATTTTTGGTTGAATGAAAATATTTGATTTTTGCTTTGCTAATTTTCCATTTTTATTTTGAGATATTTTTTTTAATAATTCCTTTTCTTCTTTTTTTTCATTTAATAATTTTTTCTAAATATTTATTATATTAATTATATACTATTCTTTCTTTATCAGGAATATAATTTTTAAATGAAAAATTAAAATTTTTTGTGTCTTTTCCCTTAAATAATAATTTTCTTGTATTTTCAATAGGATTTACAAAATCTTTTATTACAATTGGATCATTTATTAAACCAAATATAAATTTTACTATTCTTTTATTGTATTTAGATGATAAATTATTTGTTTTTATTTTGTGAATTATTTTTTCTTTAGATAATTTTTTCTCTTTCATTTTTTTCTTTATTTCATCTTCTTCTTTTTTCTTATATGTATAATAGTTAAACATTTTTGTTAATTTATTTCCCTAATATATTTTAATTTTTAAATAGAATATTTTTATCATAAATAATCACAAGACTTTATTATATATATTTTATTCTAAATTCAATTAAATATACATTTAAAATTTCTCTAATAATTGTTAATTTAGAAAAAATTTTTTATTTTAAAAAAGAAAAATGCAATTAATTTATATTTCTTTTAGTTCATAATTTGACAAAAAAAATAATTTTTAAAAACTCACTTATACCATATAATTAATTTGAATATATTTAAATAATAAAAATGATAAATGCCAAATATAAATCTCAAAAAAGTATTGATTCAGTAAGTACAAAAGCCTTATCACCAGAAGGTAAAAATAAAAGAAGGCAATTTAAACAAAAATTCAATATTGATAAAGAAAAACTAAATGAAAAAGACATTATTCAAATAATGAATTCACTTCAATTAGAAACAAATAATCATATTGAAATTGAAGAACAATCAAAAAAATTAGTAAATAAATTAGATAATGACAATGATGGTTTGGTTCAAACAAATGATTTAATTGAAGAAATGGTAACAAGAAATGCAGAAACAATTGAAGATGAATTTACAGTATTTTATAAGAAAATAAATGAATATTTACATACTAAAAGTGAAGATATAATATTAAAATTAAAAAACTTATTAAATAAAAAATGGGTTGTTAATCAAAAGAAATTAATTGAAAAAATTGAATCAATTATAACTATAATATCAGAGGAAAATTTATATGAAATTGAAAGTGATTTAAAAAATATTGGAAAAGAAGGAAGAGGTTTTTTAGCAAAATATTCTCAAGTTGAAGATTCAGAAAGAAAAGAAAAAGATTTAATATTAGTAAAAAAATCCTTAAAAAAATATTCAATAGATAAAACAATACCTAATTTTAATTCTTCAAATAGAAGAAGAAGTACAGATTTATCTCTTTTAGTTTCTCCATCAATAATAGCAAGAATGTATGAGCAAATGTCAAAAATAGATAAATGTGATTTTAACATATTTGAATTAGATGAAATATTGGGTATAAAAACATCAATATTCATGGCTGAAGAAATTTTAGGAAGGTTCCCTTTTATAGACAATAATATAATTTCAATAGATACTTTTAAAAATTTCATAACTCAAATAGTAACCCATTATGATAGAATAAAAGCTTTATATCATAATGACTTACATGCAGGTGACGTAATGCAAACTTGTTTTACAATATTTACTCAAGGTAAACTAAAAGAAAAAATGAAATTAAATGACTTAGATATTTTTAGTATGTTAGTAGGTGCATTATGTCATGATTATAAACATCCAGGAACAAATAATTTATATCAAATAAATACAAGATCAAAATATGCAATGAGATATAATGATACATCAGTATTAGAAATGTATCATCTTGCTCAAACTTTTAAAGAATTACAACACGATAAATATAATATATTTAAAAATTTTTCTCCTGAAGAATATAGAATATGTAGAAGAAGAATGATAGATGGAATTTTAGCAACTGATATGGCAAATCATCAAAAAGTTTTAAGTGCTGCTAAAGCAAAAGCTGAAACATTTAATATTAAAAAAGGTAAAAATTTCGAGAAAATTTTTGAAGAAAATGATGAAAAAATGGTAAAATTATATGATTCTCAGCAATGTATATTAAATATGATTATCCATACTGCTGATATATCAAATCCAGGAAAACCTGATAAAATTTCTGCAGCTTGGACAAAAAGAGTTTATGATGAATTTTTTGTTCAAGGTGATTATGAGAAAAAATTAGGTTTGGAAATATCTAATTTTTGTGATAGGAATACTACAAATGTTAATAAAGCTATGGTTGGTTTTATTAGTTTTGTTGTTGGTCCTACTATTGATACTTTGACTAATTTAATTCCTGAAGTTTTTGATTATACTGAATATTGTAGAAGTAATTTGAGGAAACATAAAATTGGAGCTAAGAATGATGATTATAGAGCTTCAAGACAAAAGAAGAAAAAAAATAAAAATGAGAAAAAATAAATTTTCTTTGATTATGTTCTTTATTATTAATATTTTAATTATTTTAATCTTCTATATTTTTATTTTTAGGAAATTCAAGGATTTATTTTATATATATATTAAATAGTTTATTTATTTTATTATTTAAAAAAATTTTTAGCTTGATAAATTAATATATATAAAAATAATTATTATATAATTGTACAAAAAAATATGTTTAGTGATGATTGTAATAATTATGAATTGATTTTAACAACTTCACTTGATGCATTCATTAAAGAATATAATGAATTTATGAATTTAAAACCAACAACAGATGAAAATAAAATTCGAATAACAAAAAAAATAAAAATAATTGATATATTAATTCCAGATATTAATAAAAAATTTGATACTTATTTAAACTCAATGAAAATGTGTAAAAAGAACCATTCATTAGATTTTAAAGATACTGAATTTAAAAAACAAAAATTTCAATCATTACATGAAAGATATATAAATCAACAAAAAAAAATTTATTCAGAAGGTTTTGAACCAATGACAGAAGAGGAAAAAAAAACAAAAGAAAAATTTGAAACAATATCAAAAATAAAACAAACAAATAATTACAATTCCAAAAACTCATATTACAACAATTCAAATTACGATCCATTAAATGAAGAAGAAGAATTAAAAATACAACAAAACAATATAATTCAAGTTCAAAAATTTTTAGATAAACCAGATACATTAAGTAAAATTCAAAAAGAAGAAATGACAAAAATAATACAAATAAAAAATGAACTTCAAGATTTATTAAATCAAATAGGAAAAGAATTAAATAAACAAGATAATCAATTATTAGAAATTGAAGATAATATTGAAGACAGTGTTCAAAAAATGGAAAAAGGAAATAATGAATTAAAAATTGCTGCAAATGAAGCTATTAAATCTAGGGCAACTAAATATAAATTGATATTAGGGGGAAGTTTGGCAATTATTGGGAGTTTAATTCCTGGATTAAATATTATTGGTGGGGTTATTGGAGGAATTAGTGGGTTTAGTATTGGGAAAGGAATTGAAAAATTGGATAAAAAATATATTCATAAAGTTAATAAAATTTGATTTAGTGTTTGATATTTTTTTTATTTTATTTTATATTTTTGCTTTAGTAAATAGAATTTATAAATTTTTAATTATTATTAAATTTTTATATTTTTATCTATATTATATAATTAAATAAAATTTAAATAAATAAAATCATAAAAAAAAATAAAGAAATAATCTTATAAAACATAATTAATTTACTTATAACTTAAATGTCAGAAGAACAAAACATGGAAGAAAAAAAAAAAGAAGAAAAGAAGCCTCAAGTGACAATAAAACTAGATTGGATATTTGGAATCCGTAAAGACTTTCTTCCAAATTTATTCATATTAGACAAAGACACAATAGTATACCCAGCGAGTAACTATGTAGTAATATTAAACTACACAAAAAACATGGGTCCACTAAATCTCCAACATTACATTCCAGGAACTAAACATTCAAAAGGAATAGTCGCTTTATCAACATGTAATTTTAATAGGAAAATGGTAGCAATGTGTGAAGACACATATGAAGGAGTTTTAATATCATTTTATAATATTACTGCAAGACAAGGATTAAAAAATTTTCCAGATAAACAATCATCTTTTGATTTAATTGAAAGTAGAATTGATCATACTTATGCTATTACTTTTTCAAAAAGAAGAAAACAAGATAATTATATTGTTGCTTTATGCTCAAATGATGAAGGGTATTATTTAGTTTGTTGGAAATGGGATTTGGAAACTGTGAAAGATAATCCTAATGTTTATAGAATTAAAATTCCTTTTATTAAAAATGATATAATAGTAAAAGAAAATTCATCTGAAAATTCTAATTCTAATGAAGTTTCTATTAATGAAGAGAAAAAAAATGCTGTTAATTTTAATAATGAAAGTAATTATGGAAATAATGAAGGGAAAGAAGCTCCTGTTGATTTAAAAAGACATTTTCAAATTGAGTTTTCTTCTGCTTCTATGGAAAATGATTCATTCTCTTTAGTTGGGAATGATTTTGTTACTTTTTATTCAATTACTTCTAAAGCTGTTAATGAGGTTTATCAAATTTTTTTATATGATGAAGAAGGGAATAGTAATAATTATGGAAATGAAATTTATAATTCTGTTTGGTTATATGATGGTTCTTTTGCTTTTATTACTGATCAATTTATTAATATTTTCGATGGGAAATATAGACAATTAATTCAACAAATTGAAAATCCTGATAAAGAAATTAGAATACTTACTCCTTATACTGTTGCTTCATCTATTGAAGGTTTTATTGGTTGTGGTATAAATAAAAAAATGCAATTTTATGTTAAAAAAACTAGTGAGGAAGAACCTATTGAAACTCAAAATGTGATTAGTAATAATAATGAAAATGAAAATGAAAATGAAAACGAGAATAATGAAGAAAATGAAGGAGAAGAAAATGAAGGTGAGGAAAATGAGGGAGAAGAAAATAATAATGAAGAAAATAAAGAAAATAATGAAGAAAATAAAGAGAATAACAATGAAGAAAATAAAGATAATCAAGAGGAAAATAAAAATAATAATGATAATAATACATTAAATACAAATAAAATAAATACAAATGTAGAAAAATATGAATTATCATATGAAAAAACAAAATATGAATTCGTTCCAGGAGTAAATGAAAAAATAACAGGAGATAAAGTATTACAAAATGACAAAAATTCCTCAAACGAAAGACCATTTGACTTTTTAACAGTAACAACTTTATTTGACGAACCAAGAGTATTAGCAACAACAACAAATAATGACTTAATAAAAATAAATATAGAAGAAAAAGAAATAAACAGAGCTCAAATCCAATATATAATAACACCATTTCATTCAGATTCAATTGAAGGAATGGATATTTGTATAAATAAACCATATTTCATAACATGTTCAAAAGATAAAAGTGTAAGGGTATGGGATTATCAACAAAGAATTCATGTTATTAGTAAAATATTTGAAGAAGAATTATATTCAATAACATATCATCCTAATGGTATGCATGCTTTAGTCTCTACAGAAGATAAAATTTACCCTTTGAATATTTTTTATGATGAAATTGATAATATGACACAACAAATTACAACAAAAGCAAAATCAAAAGATATTAAATTTTCACATATGGGTCATTTATTTGCTTTTGATACTGGAGCTGTTGTTCAAATATGGGATTTTTTAAATATGCAAATTTATACTGGACCACCACCCTATGGTCAACAAAAAAAAAATTTTTCAATAACATCATCTAAAATAAATTCTCTTAGTTGGAGAGAAGATGATAAAAATTTATTAGCATCTGGAACTGAATATATATATGATTGGAAAGTTAAAGATGAACATGATACAAAACCAAAATTAACACAAAGTAACATATCAAGTGCAACATATGCTCAAAATGATGAATATATTATAGCATCAACTGAAGATCGTTGTTTAAGAAAATTACAAAAAGACTCTCAAAATTATATAAGTGAAAAATATGATTATTCAATGAAAGAACTTCATTCATTTCACAGGAATAAATTTTTAGTTTGTGCAACAACAAAATATGGTAATCAACCAAATTTAGATATGATGAGTAATCAAAATAGAGATTTAATGAATAGTGTTAAATTTACTACTTGTATTAGATTATTTCCTGATGTTATTAAAAGTAATGAACATATTGATATTACTGCTCATCAAGGTGAGACTATGAGAATTAGAGTTAATTATGAAGAGAATAAAATTTTTACTTGTGGTGAAGATGGTTGTATTAATATTTATTCTATTGAATTACCTTTTGATTCTAATGATCCTGAAAAATATTTAAATGAACAAAATACTTCTTTTACTAATACTGTTCTTATTAAAAAAACTAGATATAAAGAAAGAGATTTTGATAAGAAAGAATTACCTGCTAAAAGAGAAGAGAAATTAAAGAAAATTAGAAGTGAGAATAATGATAAAAGGGAAACTGACAGGAAAATTTTGGAAGAAAAAAAAAATAGAATTGTAACAACAAAATATTCAGAAAAGAATATAATAAATCAAATGAAAAGTGATTTACAAAATTGTGAAATTGAATATAATGCTAAAATAAAAAATGAAATTCAAAGTAATGAAAGTGCACATGATACTCAATTTAATAACAATCAAATTGAATTATCTTTAAAAACAAGACAAGTTGAGGATATAAGAGATTCAATAAAACAAGAAAATGAAAATTATGAAAAGAGAGTTAAAGAAAAGACAGAAAATACAAAAAGAGAAAGACAAAAGAATTTAGAAGAATTTGAAGCAAAGAAAAAAGATTTAGAAAGAAGTAAAAGTGAATTAGAAGGTAAAATAAAATCATTAGAAGAAAATAAAATTGAAGATGGAAAAGCATTAAATTGGTTAAATGATCAAGTAATTTCTGAGATAAAAAAAAATATTGATGAATTAAGTCATAAAATAGATGAATTAAGAGTTCATTATTCTCATCATATAAAAAAGCAAAAAGAAGAAAAAGAAAAATTGCAACAAACAGGAGATAATTTATTTTTAGAATTAAAGAAAATTGAAGAAGAAAAAGATAGACAAATAAGAAATAAAGAAAAGAATTTAGAAGCAAAAAGAAAAGCAGAAGACGAAACAGCAAAAATGACAAAAAGAATAACAGAAATAGAAAATAAAATAATAGAATGTAAAAAAGCACATACATATTTAGAAAAATGTAAATTTGTTTTAAGTTATAAAATACAAGAATTAAAAAAAGAAGCAGGTCCAATGGAAAAAATATTAGAAGATTTACAAAAAAGAACAAAAGAAGATGAATTATCATTATCAAAATATAATAGAGAATTTGATATTATATCACAAAAATTAGTTGATTTAGAAGATTTAAAAGAAAAAACAAAAGCACATGAAAAAACAGAACGTGATTTAAAAAATGAAATAAAATCATTTAAAATTGATTTATTTAATATGATTGATTACATTGATGATTATGATAAATTAAGAGAAGGATTTAGAAATTTAAGAGAAAAATATTTAAAAAATTACGTTCCTGAAGTTCAAGATCATGAAATTGAAGGAGAATTTGCAAATCAAAAATCAAAAATGAAAAATAGAGTTTTTGAATTACAAGGTACTATGAATTCACTTAGAAGTAAACATAAAGATAATATTTCTGATAATAGAAATGAAAATTCTCAAATGATTTCTAAAATTAATTTCTTGAAAAAAACTATTAAAGAAGAAAAAAAAACCAAAGAAACTAATAGTGGTGATCAAAAACATGCTAATGCTGTTGCTGAGATTTATGCTGCTCAAATTGTTAAAAAGTTAATGTTGGAGAATATTTCTATTAAAGATAAAATTGGTTTGTTTAGAGAAAAAATTAAAAGTAAGAAAGAAGAGTTACAAGTTATTAAGAAAAGAATGAATAAAAATGGGAATAATAAAAAAGGTTATGAATCGGATAATATTAATGAGATTAATGATATGAATCAAGGAATGGATTCTTTTTAAGAATTAATTTTAAATTTTTTTAATTTTAAAAAATAAAATTTTCAAAATTATTAAAATAATAAATGGAATTTTTTTATATAAATTAATTTATAATATGATATAAATTAAAAATATATATAATATACATTTATTAAAAATATATAAATTTTATTTCTTTTTTATAATTCATAAATTGCTGAATTAAATTTTTTCATATTCAAATCATTATTATCAAAATTATTATTATCATTATCATTATTATTATTATAAATAATATCATCAGATTGTTTTTTCTCTAAATTTAATTTATTTTTAATTTGTTCAAAATTATATTCACAAGACATATATCTATTTCTTTTATGAACAACATTTTCTAATCCTAAGGCTTCATCTAAATCTAATTCCATATTATCATCATTATTATTTTCTTCATTAATTTTATTTGGAATATTACAACATTGAGCAATTTCATCAATATCTTCAAAATCAAAAATATGTTTTTGTTTTTTTGAATTAAACATATGTGTAATATATTGTCCTGTATTATGTGGAGTTTGTGGTTTTTGAATTAAATTTATGTATTTTTTATCAAAGTCTAGTTTTCTCCAATAACGTGATTTTGAAAGGAATTTATCATTTTTTTGTTTTTCTCTTTCTATTATTTGAAATCTTTTTCTTTCTTCTTTTGTCATATTTTTATTTAATTTTAGATTTTTTCCATTAAAATGACTTTTTAATGAACCTCTTTGAGATAAATGAAAATTAGTTATTTTTCTTGTTGATGGTGTTAATAATAAATTATTTTCTTTCTTTTGATTTTCATTTTTTGATTCATGTTTATTTAAAGATATTTCTAAATTTTTTTCCATTTATTTTTTATTAATTTTAATTTAATATAAATATTGTTTTTTCATGTATTTTTATTTTTATTTTTTTAATTTTTGTTTATTATTTAAATATGATAGTAATTTTATTAAAAATAATTTTTTAAATTAAATTTATTGTTTCTCATATTAGTAATTATTATTAATTTCTTTTTAATTGAATAAATTTAATTAAAAATGAATTCAAATTTTACTCCAATAAATAATTCTAATCAATTGAAATCAGATAATTATTTTTTAAACTCATCATTTCCTATATCAATTAATTCAAATAAATCATCAAATGAGAATCAAATAAATCTTAATATGTCTTTTTCTAAGAAAAATAATTTTCAAATAAATAAAGAAAATATTTTTAGTGAAAATTCAAAATATTCTTTAAATAATTTAAATAAATGTAATAATATCATATCAAAAAATCAACAAAAAAAGAAGGAAAGCATTATTTATGAATCATGTTTAGAAAATAATTTTTCACTTCAACCAAATTATTTTAGTTTATTATCAATATATTATTCAATTAAAAATATTGATAAAATATATAAATCATTTGAAGAAAATATTATTAATAATAAAAATTTTTCAATTTGCTCAGAAACTTATATTATAATGAGTAAAAATAAAGAAGCAAGTGAAATGATGAAACGAGCAGAATTTTGGATTATTTATTTAGAATATCTATTTAAATTAAATAAAATTAAATCAAGGGAACAATTTATAAAATTAATAAAAGAAGCATTTAATTTTGAAAATAATAATGATAATGAATTATTAAAAAAATATTATATAGAAAAAATACAAATTTTTTTTCCATTTAATGTAAATAATAATAATATTATAGATCAAAATAAATATATTTCATTATTAGATAATAAAACAAAACATTTTTTTAATGAAAAGTATTTTGGTCCAAAAAGAATTCAAAAAGAAAAAAAAAAAATTAATAAAACATTAGAAGGAATAAATAAAATATCAAAAATAAATTTTGAAAAAATAAATGAAAATAAATTAAAAAATGAAGAAAAAAATATAAAAAATATAAATGATCCAATATATGAAGAAACAAGGGATACTGTAGATGAAACGTATTTATTTTCTTTAAAAAAGGATTTTAATTTTAAAACTCCTTTTAAAAATAATAAAAATGATTTTTTAACTGAAGAAATATATCCCGATGATTTAGTAGAAGGAAGTATATTAAAATTTAATCAAAGTTTTTTAAGTAGTCAAAATTCTACTTTTTCAAAATGAAAAAAAAAAATTTTATTTTTAAAAATTAAAATTATTTAATATTAAAATTAATATATAAATAAATTAATAAAATCAAAATAAACAACTTTTGCAAGTGAAGTATATAAAATATTAAAATTTTATTACATAAACCTAACAAATATCAAAATAAAATATAAAAAAAAAATGACCCACCATAACAAATATGAACTCGAGCAAATATTACGTGAAAAACATGGATTGATAGAAATAAAAATCAAAGTAAATGTTCGTGATAACACATGTCTATCATTAGTTTATACACCAGGTGTTGCAACACCATGCTTAGAAATTCAAAAAGAAATAGCAAGAGCATATGAATTGACAAATAAAGGAAATAGCATTTTGGTATTAACAGATTCTAGTGCTCTTAAAAAAGATAAATGGAATGATAATGCAGCAATGCCTTATTTAGAAGCTTTTTGTGCAATTTATAAATTTTATGCTAATATTGATGCTTATCCTATTATTTTAGATTCTCAAAAAGTTTCTGATGTTAATGTTTTTAGTGATACTGTTAATGCTATTAGTCTTTCTTATTCTGGTGTTGAATTATTTGGTGTTAGTGAAGATAGAATGAAAAAGTTTGATGAATTATTTAGTAAAAGTAATTGTAAGGATAAATATGCTTATATTGATACTAGTTGCAAAAAAGCTATTGATGATTTTTTAAAAGATAAAAATACTCCACTTTCTTCTAATAGTATACTTTCTGCTATTTGGAGGGTTATTTTAGATTGTCATGTTACTGGAAATGCCACTCCTATTTTAGCCCATGTTTTTGAAGAAATTAAAAAAGGTTCTATTAAATTACAAGAAGGATTCCATCATCAATATTTTCATGTATTTGACTGTGTTCTTGATTATGTTTTTGATAAGAAATTAGTCAATACTAGTTATGATAAATATAATTGGAAAAAACAACCCACTACTAAAGAATATGTTAGAGATAAATATGATGCTTTCACTACTTTTGGAAGTAAAGCTTGGGTTGAAGAAATTCCAAATGGTTATTATATGAAAAATCATACTAACCCAGAAAATGCTACTTTACTTCATATGAGAAATAAAGGAGTAATTGAAATTGGATTAAAAACGAATATTAGTTGTCCAAATCATTTAAAACGTTTATTCGCATGGGAAAATCTAGATAAAATCTCAGCAAAAATTCTTGCTAATCCTGATGAAGTATATGAACTTACTTGTAAACATAATTATGGTTCAATTATAACAAATGGTACAGCAATTCTTGGTTTAGGTAACATTGGTGCATTAGCAGGAATGCCAGTTATGGAAGGTAAATCAGTATTATTCAAATTTTTCGGAGGAACTGACATTTGCCTAATTTGTATTCAAGAATTAGACAATGATAAATTAATAAGATATATTCAAAATATAGCTCCATCATTTGCAATAATTAACTTAGAAGATATTAAAGGACCAGATTGTTTTAATATTGAAACTAAATTAATTGAAACTGTGGAATGTGCAATGTTCCATGATGATCAACATGGTACTGCATGTGTTGTCTTAGCTGGATTAATCAATGCAATGAAATTAAGAGGAACAAAACCAGAAAATGCAAAAATTGTTATGAATGGTGCTGGTGCTGCAGGTATTGCAGTATGTCAATTATTAATGCATTATGGATTCAAAAATTTTATTGTCTGTGATACAAAAGGTGCTATTTATCAAGGTAGACCAGAAAATATGAATCCATTCAAAAATAAAATTGCCGAATTAACAAATAAAGATAAAGTAAAAGGTACTCTAGCAGAAGTATTAAAAGGTGCTGATGCTGTAATAGGTTTAAGTGGTCCAAATACAATATCAATTGATAATGTTAAAAGTATGGCACCAAAACCAATAGTATTTGCTTTAGCAAATCCAACCCCAGAAATTTTCCCAGATGATGCAAAAAAAGCAGGAGCATACATTATAGCAACTGGAAGAAGTGATTTCCCAAATCAAATTAATAATTCTGTTGTCTTCCCTGGTTTATTTAGAGGAACTCTTGATACTAGAGCACCTAAAATTACTATGGAAATGAAAGTTGCTGCTAGTGAAGCTATTGCAAATTTAGTTCCTCCTGAAAAATTATCTCCTGAAATGATTATGCCTAATTCACTTGATATTAATACTAGTATTAGAGTCGCTACTGATGTTGCTAAGGTTGTTTTGAATAAGAAATTAACTAAGAAAACTAATATTAATATTGATAAACTTGAAGAAAGTATTCATTCATTCTTTATTGATAATGATTTGAAAAGTGTTTATAATTAAATGTTTTTTATTTTGGTGTTGATTCGAATTAATTTTAGGGATTTAAATATTTAAATATTAATTATTGAGTTAAGAATTTTTAAAGCAATAAAAATTTTTTTGGCAAAATATAAAATAAATTAATATTTTATATTATATTCCTCAATTATTATTTATTTAAAAAAAAATAAAAAAAGTTTAATAAATATGGAATCACATATATCGACATCAAGTTCAATATCAATGATAAAACAAAATTTATTAAATATAAAAATAGCAGTATAGGAAAATCATTAATAGGAAAAACTTCATTAAAATATAGATTTATTAATGATAAAATTCCCAACAAAGATTGAAGACACAACAATAGAAGATCAATATTTATTTCAAACAGAAATAGATGAAATAAAATGAAAATTAGAAATAGTAGACAAAACAGGACAAGATGATTACCAAAAAATATTAGATACTTTGATACTTTCTGCTGATGGTTTTATTTTAGTTTATTCAATTGAAAATAAAAATAGTTTTGAAGAAATTAAAGTAAAATATGAGAGAATTATTAAAAATAAAGGAAAAAATAATTTTTCTTTAATTATCGTTGGGAATAATTTGATTTAAATGATAGTGATAGGAAAGTTTCTACTAAAGAAATAAATATTTATTGTAATGGATTGAAAATTGATTTTTTGGAAAGGTTGGATTTGAAGAGGATAAATGTTAAAGAATCTTTTCTTAATGTAGCTAAGAATTTATTAGAAAAGAAATTAAATATCATGAATAAAGATTCTAATATTAAAAAACATTAACCTTAAAAAAGTTTTTGTTTTTGAATTCATAAAATTAGCTTATATTATTTAAAATTATATATATTGTTTTACTAAAATGAAGTAATATATTATTTTAATTTATAATATGTACAATATTTTTATTTTTTTATTTAATTTCAGTAAAAGAGTTTATTTTAAATTTTTTATTATTTTCAATTACATGATATTTAAGTGAATTTACATTCAAATGAGTATTTGATAATACTCTATTATAATTTAATTTATTTATTCTTGTTTTAATTTTTTTTATTTTTTCTGTATGATGATTATTGCTGATTGAATTTTTTATATTACAACCAGCATTTTTTGTTATTATTTTTCTTGGTTTAATTGACCATAATTTATAATTTTTTAAAGTTTGATATTTCCTTGTATTAATTTTTGGGATAAGAGAGTCAGTTGATTTTTTTATATTACTATTTGAATTTGTTAAGATTAATTTAGTTTTTCTTAAGGAATTACTAGTTTTTCTCTGTTCTATTATTTTTTTATTTTCTTCATTTTCATTTACTATTATTTGAAAAGGTGTTAATTTCTTTTTTTTTTTTAAAGGTTTGAATATAAATTTTTTTTTTTCAAATATATCAGAATTCCAAATTTTTAATAATTCACCAATATCATTTTCATGTTGTTTTTTATTCATATATTTTAATAATTTTACATTATCATATTTCTCTCTTGGAACACGATTATTAATTTTTCTTAATTCTAATTGAATAATATTATCATTTTGCTTATTTTCATCATTAACATCACTAAGATCTAATTTTTCAACCATATATTTACTTATTTCCACATACATTTTCTAAATTTATAAAAAATTTTAAAAATAAATTAAATTTAATTATGAAAGTAATTCAAAAAAAAAATATAAAATATATAAAACTTTGTTTAATCTCCCCAATATTTGAAATAATAACAAACATAATATACTTAACAACATTTTTAATCCTCGCATTTTTATATACAAAAATAGGAAAAAACTACAACAATTATGAAATAACTGAAATGACATCAAAATACTTAGAAAAAGAGACATTTCTCTCAATAAAATCAGACACTGAATTTATATCATATTTAAAAACAATATTAAAAAAGTTATACACATTTAACAAAGATACAGACTCTCTTCCAATTTTTATTCCATCAGGTCAAGTAAGATTAACAAAATATTCATATAAAGGTTGTTCAGAATCAATAGACTTAAATAAAAATTGTAATAATAATTATGAATGTATAATAGAAACTTTAAAAGATGTTTTTGATGATAAAAATTGTGGTATTCCATATAAAGGAAGTTCAAAAAGAGATGATGGTGGTCCTTTAAAAAAATTAGTTCCTAAATTTCCTGGGAAATATACTAGTTATGATTTATTGAATGGAGGAGAATTTATGGATATTACTATTAATGATTTTGATCATCCTACTGAATTAGAGAATTTTATTCTTGATTATGATGTTAATTTTTTAGTTTTACAAATTACTTTTGAAATTCCTTGTAATAATAATTGTGTTAATGCTATTGTTGGTATTGAAATGTTGAATTATTATACTAATTTAAATTATTATTTTTCTGTTACTCCTTTTAATACTTATCATCATAATCATGTTTTGTTTATTGTTATTTTTATTTTTTTTTGTGTTGTTGTTTTTTTAAATATTGTAAAATTAATTTATGAAATTAATGTTAAGTTGATTTTATCTGTTCATATATTTGTTGGATTAAATGAAATTTTAGATATATTATTAATTATTTTTTCAATATTCTTTATTTCAGAAGGGAAAAGTGTAGAATTTCATAAACCTGATTATTTTGTTACACCATTACCTTTTTTATCAGTTAGAAAATATATTATTGCAATATTATGTTCAATAATGATTTGTTTTCCATTTAGATTTATTTCATTAATATCATGGGCAAAATCAATTTCAAGTCCTTTTGTAAAGTATATTTCAATAATTTTTAGAATGTTACCAGGAATGATTATTATATTTTTTATTTTTGGTTTAGTTATTCTTATGACATCATTATCTAATTATACACTTTATAATGAAATGGTTTATGAATATAGTACAATTTATAATTCATTTTTAAGTATTTGGGATCTTAATTTGATTTATGATATGATTAATCCAAGTAAAAGTAAAATTTTCCATAGTTTTACTGTTTCTGAATATTTTATTTTAATAAATATTTTTGAAATTATTCTTCTTTTATTTTTGATTTGTATTGCAATTGCTACTTTAGTTTATTTGTATAAAAGAGCCAGTGCTTTAGAAATGGATAAAGTTGAAAATGAAATTATGATTAAATTAAAACAAATTGAAGAAAAATTAGAAGAAGGAAAAGAAACAGAAGATAATGATTTAAGAAAATTAAAAAAACAAATTTTATGGTTGAATTTATCCAATAAACATGATTTATATAATCACTATTCTACAATAAATGATTTACTTTTATTTAAAACATCAAATCAAATAATATCATCATTAAAATATTTATTTGCAATTAAACCAGAATTACAATTTAAAAAATTAAATAATAAATTTGGAATAATTATAGAAATAAAAAATGAAAAAAGCCATTTAAAAGAAGAAGAATTAGATCAAATAGATATATTAATTGATTGGTTAACTTTCGTAGGATGTAAAATTCCAGTAGCATTTTATAGTCAAATAAACATAGAAAAAACATTAAAAATGAAATTACATAGTACATATCAATATATAAAATTTATAAATGATCAAAGAGAAATTGATAATTTCATAGCAGAAAATAATAAAGAAATGACATTAGTATATGATAATAAATTTTCAATTATTTGTGAAGTTGAATCACAAGCAGAAAAGAAAAAAGTGAGTGTATTAAATTTATTAGATACTTCAAAAACTAATAAAGATGAAAGTAATAATAGTTTTCAAAGTTCTTCTAAATCTGATAGTAGTAGTAATAGTAGTAATAGTAATAGTAATAGTGAAAGTAATGAAAAGAATAATAGTCATTCAAGTTTAATTGATTAAAAATAATTTTAGAAATTTAAATGAATAATACTAATTTTATTTTTTATTATATTATTAACTTTTATTTTTTATAAGAATATGCATTTAATACATGAATATATATATATACTTTTTTATTATATATATTAAATACTTTATATTAATTTTTTCTCTATATGATTGGAATGCAACAAAAACAAAATTTTTTTCTCTTTTTTTCATTGTTTGTATTTATTATATATGCTTTATCATTTGTTGGATTTATATTTAATTCATGTTTTTTTCCTTCAAATTCAGAAATATATGAATTTTTATTCGATTTTTTTTCTTCCAATGATTGGATATTTATTTCATTTTTTTTATCATCATTTTTCATATATGGAATTTCTTTTTGCAAAAATTTGAATTTATTATAACTTTTATTTTTATATTCAGTTTGTTCTATATTTGATATTGAACTTTTTTTTATATCAATTAAATTAGTATATATATTATTATAATTATTCTCTTTTACTTCTTGTTTTTTTTCTCTTTTATCTATTTCTTCTATTATTATTTTTTCTTCATCATTTTCTTCTTTCTCTTCTTCTTCTTCTTTTTCTTCATCTTGTTTTTTTTCCTTTTCTTTTTTGGTTTTTTCTTTTTTTTCTTTTTGTTTCTGTCTTTCTTTTTCTTCAATTTCTAATTGTTTTTCAAAAGTTGATGGAACATAATTTGAACTTATTGAACTATTTGAATTACTATAATTAATATCATTTTGATTATTGTTATCATTTTTATTTTCTTTTTCTTTATTTATTTCATCATTTTTTATATTTATTTTATTATATTCTTGATTTTTATTTATAATATATTGAATATTATTATTTGAATTTTTTTTATTATTTTGATTCATTAATGATAAACTAAATTTACTTTTATTAAATCTTAAAAGTTTTGCTGATATTTTCTTTTGAACTGGCATATAATTATTATTATTATATTTATATTTATGATTGGATTTTGTTTTAAATCTTTTTTCTTTACTATATAAATTATTTAAAAAATTATCATAAAATTTTTTATTTAAATCTTCTTCTTCAATATCATCTAATAATTTTAATCTATGATTTTTTCTTGGTGATATTTTTTCAATCAAATACATATCACTTTGTAATAATTTTCCTAAATTAGTTTTTAAAGCCAATTGTTTATCATTGTCACTTTCACTGAAATTACTATATTTACGAAGTTGATTAAAATTTGTCAATTTCATTGATTCATAAGTCATTTATTAAAATTATTAATTATAATAACCTTAATATTATTTTAATTTTTCCTAATTATATTAAAAAAATTAATAAATAATAATTAAAATTTTATTAATTATATATATTTTAATTTTTAATCATATATTTTCCAAATATGTTAAATTATAAATTTTCTAATTTATTTGGTGCAGTTCATAATACAGGAAAAGTAATTTTTATAAAAGATGATTCAAATATTCTTTTATCTCCAATTGGAAATAAAATATTATGTCTTGATTTAAAACATGGAACATCACAAACTTTACCAATTGAATCAAGAAGTAATATTGATATATTAGATATATCACCAAATGGTAAAATTTTAATTGTAGTTGATGTAAATGGTTATTGTATTATTATTAATTTTCCTAAACAAATTATAACAGCTCATTTTAATTTTAGAGGAAAAGTTAATTGTTTAAAAGTTTCACCTGATAATAATTTTTTAGCAGTTGCTATTAATAAAGGAATTAAAATTTTTGAAATGCCAAGAATGACAAAAGAATTTGAACCTTTTGTTTTATATAGAAATTATACTTCTTTTCATAATGAAAAAATTACTTGTTTAAATTGGTCTAATGATTCTAGATTCATATTAACTGGTTCTAAAGACACTTCTGTCAGATTATTAAATGTTTTTAAAATTAAAGGATATATTCCTTTAATGTTTACTGGACATAGAAAAAAAATTATTAATTGTATTTTTAGTGAAGATATGAATAGAATTTATTCAATTAGTCAAGATGGAATTATGTTTATTTGGAAATATATAAATGAAAAAAGTGATGAATATAAAAAACAATTAAATTTTGAAAGAAGAATAAAAGGAAATAAAAATTTAAAAAGTAAAAGTGAATTAGATATTGAAAATAATTATACATCATCAGAAGAAGAAGATGAAATAAACAATGATGAATTAAAATATTATTCAGATTATGAAAAAAAAATATTATGTGGCCGATATATATTAGAAAAAAAACAACAATTTAACATAAAATCAAAAGTAGTACAATGTGATATAAATTCCTATAGTGAAAATCCAGAAGAAAATATAATAGTATTATGTTATCAAGATGGTTCCTTTTCAGTATATTCCTTAAATTCATTTTCAAACAAAGCCAATTTAAAAATAAGCGAATCAAAAATTACATCATTATCAATAAATAAAAATGGAAATTGGCTTTCATTTGGAAGTAAATATTCCAGTCAATTAATAGTATGGGAATGGAAAAGTGAATCCTTCATATATAAACAACAAGGATTCTCAAATGAAATAACAGTAATATCATATTCAAATGATTCATCTCAAATATCATGTGGTTCAAATGATGGTAGAATAAAAATTTTCGACACATCAACATCACAATGTTTATCAACATTTACAGAACACACAATGAAAATTTCTGGTTTACAATATGCACCAAATAAATCAAATGTTCTTATATCATCATCATATGATGGAACAATAAGAGCATATGACTTAATAAAATATAAAAATTTCCGTATAATGACAACACCGAATCCAACACAATTTACTTGTTGTTCAATAGATTTTACAGGAGAAATAATAAGTGCTGGTTCATTAGAAACATACTCAATATACATTTGGTCACTTAAAACAGGAGATTTAATTGATACTTTAACAGGTCATTCCTCTCCAATAAGTACATTAAAATTTTCTAATATAAGTGATATGTTAGTTTCTGGAAGTTGGGATAATACAGTTAAAATATGGGAATTATATTCAAAAAAAGGAATTGGTGAAACTTTAAATCATAATAATAAAATATTATCTGTTGATATTAGTCCAGACGATAAAGAAATTGCAGTTAGTACTTTAAATGGTGAATTATATACTTGGGATGTTGCAACTGGAGCTACTAAAAATATTATTGATGTTTCAAGAGATATTTGGGGAGGGAGATTAAATTATGAGAAAGTAACTGCTAAAAATTCATCTAGGAATAAATATTTAAATTGTATTTGTTATAATTTATCTGGGAATTTATTAATTTGTGGAGGGAATAGTCAATATGTTTTAATTTATGATATGGTTTATCAAATTTTAATTAAAAAATTTGTTTTAACTCATAATAGGAGTTTAAATGGTATTTTATATAAATTAAATTCTAAAAATTATAAAGATACTGATAATATACTTTTAAATATAGAAGATGAAATTGATAGTGAAGATGAATTAGAAATTAAAAATAAAATTAGAAATCAATTACCTGGGAATAAAAATAATATTATTCCTGAAATTAAAATTAATAGTGTTCAATTTAGTAATACAAATAGAGCA
This sequence comes from Isotricha sp. YL-2021a, assembly GCA_023806865.1. Taxonomy (NCBI): domain Eukaryota; phylum Ciliophora; class Litostomatea; order Vestibuliferida; family Isotrichidae; genus Isotricha; species Isotricha sp. YL-2021a. Next base: position 67,352 of record JAJJLH010002027.1, read on the forward strand.
TTTGCAGTTGGATCAACTGAAGGAATTTATATTTTTTCATTAGATAAATCACTTTCTTTTTCTAAATTATCACTTGATATTAATGTTACTATAGATGATGCTATAAATTGTTTTAAAAGTGGAAATTATTTAAAAGGAATTATATTTTCTATTTATTTAAATCAAATTAAAATTATTGATAATTTTATTAAGACTATTCCAATTAAACAAATTGAATTAATTTCTTCTAAATTACCTTTTAATATCGTTGGTCCTTTATTAGATTTTTTATCAAATAAATTAGAAAATGATGCTAATATTGAATTGATTATGAAATGGATTTTTAATATTATTAAAGTACATGGTGGGCAATTAAAAAATGTTAAAAATAAAAGTGTATTTTTAAATTTGCATAAAAGTTTAAATAAAGTTTTTAATGGATTGGAAAATATTGTAAATGATAATATATATTCAATCAAATTTTTAATTGAATATGAAGGAGAAACACAAGATTCTGAAAAAATGGATATGAATATTGATAATTAAAAATTAATATATTGAATAAATGTTTTAAAATTTTTTAAAATAAATAAAAATTTTAAAATGATAATAAATTTTTCTTTATATAATTTTTAACATAAATAATATTTCTAATAAAAATAATTTACATTTTAATTTAAATATAAAAAGTTGTTATTGTAAGTTTTCATTATTATATTTTGATAAAATTCCACCAAATTTACTAAAAATAGATTTTAAGTCTTTCAATTCATTTTCTAATTTACTAACTTTATCATTTAAAGAAAATAATTTATTTTCATAATAATCTTTTTGTTCTTTTATTTTTATTTCAAAATATTCTTTAGTAACATTTTCTTCATTATTATTATCTACAGAATTATTTCTAAGTAATTTAAATCTTTTTTTAAATTCTTCGTTTTCAACAGGAGAAATTGTTTTTAAAGAACTTTCCAAAACATCTTTTACAACACTTTCTTCGTCAATATTTTGAATATTAATTTTTTTTAAATCCTTAATTAATTTATTTAAAATAATAATATTATTTTTTAATTCAATTTGATTTCCCATAATATAACCATTTTGAATTAATTTATAACAATTTTGAATTGCAGTTTTAACAGGTTTCCATTGTGATTTTTCATAAAATTTAGAGCCATCTCTTAAATCTTTAAACAATAATTTTATAAAAATATTATCATTTCTTATTTCTGAGGAATATTCATTATTAGAATCTATACTTTGACTTATTTTAATTAATTCATTTATATTTTGTTGATATAATTTTTCATTATCTTCATTATTAAAATTATTATTCCATTTCTCCATAAATAGAATATTATTATAAAAATTTAAAAAAAATGAAAAAATGAATCTATAAAATAAAAATTAAAATATATTTAAACAACATATAAAAATAAAAAGACTTAAACCAAAAAATAATATATCTCATATTAAAACCCCGAAAAATAAAATAACTTTCCACCAAAGAACTTTAATAAAATTCTCCTTTGCAATAGGCAAAGTATAATTAGTACAAATAGCCAAAGTAGCATTATTATTATCAATATATGTTTGAACAGTACTATTATAAGAAGCATTAATAGGATAACAATAAGACTTAGTTTTATTTTGAACAAAACAACAGCTATAAGGATAAATTTGTTCAGTTACATTACAAGATTCAAATCCAGTAGGGTTAGTTATGTTAGTACAATTTTCAGCTTGAGTATAACAACTCATATATTTTTCAGTTCCATTTAAAGAATTTTTTACTGAAATTATACTATTTAATAAATTTACTGCTGAGGAATTATCTGCTAATAAACATTGTTTGACTAAATAATTTGTTCTATTTTTATAACTTACAAAACAACATGTGTTATTTGTTCCTGTGTCTATACCTATGCAATCTTCTTCTATTTCTACATCTTTTTTACTTGCACAATCATAGTCTTTTGATAATATTATGTCTATTAAAATTAGTATCACATAAATATTTTTCATTTTTTTATATTATTTTTTTAATTTTTTGATTAAATATTTGTATTTTTTAATTGTTTTGCAATTTTTATTTTAAATTTTTTTATTTATTTTTCCTCGATTATTACGTAAGTAAAAGATGAATCCATTAATAGTAAATTTTATCCTTGCAATGTTTATTGAAGATTATTTATTTAGAGAAGGGAAATTTCTAAAATATTATTTATATTCACTTTTATTTTATTCACTATTCTATTATTTCCATCACAAATCAACATATCACACATACTCAAAGAAATATAATATGGCAGCGTTTGACCAATCATTTGACCCAACCGTATACGCTCAAGTTTTATTTGATATAACAAAAGCAAAACAATTTATAAAACAAATGTCAGAAAAAACGGGGAAAAAAATAACATTAACAGTATTTTGGATTAAAGTAGTAGGAGAAGTATTTAAAAGAATACCAGAATGTAATGAAATGATAAGATTTGGAATTAAAGTAAAAAGAGAAGAAGTTGATATAGGAGTTTTAGTTAATGTTGGAGATAAGGATTTAGCTAATATGACTATTAGAAATGTTCCTGGGAAAACAATGTCTGAAATTAGTGACGAATTATATAGAGAAGCTGATATTTATAGAAAGGAAAAAAATAAAACTCATAATAATGGATTACGTACTTTAAGAAAATTACCTTCATTGTATTTTATTATTTTTTTATTATTTTTTTTTTAGTTTAATTGAAATTTTACTTGAGCTTGATGGTATTTTGGCAAATATGGGAATTAATTGTAAAGCTTTAGGAGTAAAAAATATATTTTTTTATATTTTTTCTTTTTTAACAATTTATTTTTTTATTTTATAGGTCGCAAAAAATCAATATGGTTCAGTTATAATTACTTCATTAGGTGGATTTCATTTAAAAAATGTATATGTTCCATTATGCCCTTTTACACAAACTTCAGGTGTTTTTGCAAATTGTGAAATTAAAAAAAAAAAAATATTAAATAAAGATGGTACTTTTACAGAAACTGAATATTTACCTGTTAATTTTACATTAGATCATCGATTCATTGATGGTGTTCTCAGTGCAAAAATGGTAAAGGAAGCAAAAAAACTGTTTGATAATCCTGATTCTTTTTCAGTATATTAATTATTATTATAAAAATTTATATAATAAAAGCGATTTAATATTTATTAGACTAATAAATTTAAATAAAAATGTCAAAAATACTTATTATATTTTTATTAATAATATATATATCATATTCATTTGAAAGTTTTCAAAAACCTTTTAATTCATTTATTGAATTAAATACTTATGAATATCAAACTTTTGAAGGTAAAGGTGAAGCTTTTTTTAGATATAGGATTAGAGAATTAGGGGGTGATGTTGGAATTGAAATTCCTGAAGCAGGAGAATTAAAAGGAGAAATTTATATTTTTACTACTCATGATAAAGTAATTAAATCTTTTGATGAATGGTCAGGTTATATGTGGAAGTTTGAAATTACATCTGAACAACTTTATTCAATTAAATATTATGATTCAAAATTATCATATAATAATTTATATATTGTTATCAAAATGAGAAATGATATTAAAAAAAATGCTAGAATTAGAATTTTTAAAGAATTTGATATATATTCTCTTAAATTAGATCAAACTTATGTACTTGAACATTTTCTTTCAAGAAATAAAATGAAAGTTTCTATGGAGACTTTAAAGGGAAATTCATATGAACTTGATATCAGAGGAAATCCTGATAATAAACATAGAATTTTAGTTTATGAGAATGAAAAAAAAGATAAAATTTTATATAATATTACAAATACAATTTCTAAATTAATTTTAGTCCCAGAAAATAATACTATATATATTATTGAGTTTGAAAATTATTATTATAAAAGTAAAGCAACTAAATATATTTCTTATTCAATTTTACATAATTTTCAACCTTTAGAATTTAATGTTAAAACTTTAGAATTTTATAATAATGAATCTTATTATTTTTTTACAGATATAAAGAATTTTGAACCTAATACAGAATATTCAATTACAATACATTGTGATAAAAAAGAAATATATGATTTAATTAAATCTTTTAATTCAAAATTTTTTAAACTTAAAAAATTATCTATTGATTATTTAGAAGAATTTTTTCCTGTTGATAAAGATCAAAATGAATTAAAAGAATATTCATTTGACATAGACGGAAACTATTATAAACAATTATTTTTCAAATTGCCGAAAGTAATTCCAGAAAATGAAAACAATCTTTTGTTAACATATATTCAAGTTAATTATGATCCATTAATTTTTTCTCCTTTACAAATCCATGTTTTTATAACGAAAAAAGCAAAAATAATTAGTTTAAAAAAAAAAAATAATTTAATCTATACAATAGAAACTGAAAAATTTATTCCAAAGTATTATACATTACAAGTTCCATCAAATAAAAATTACACCTTATTTATTTATTGTGAAGATACAAATATTTTAGAAATTACACATGGTACTTCATTAACCAAAGATGGTGAATTTAATGATAAAAAAGAACCAAAAAAAGAAATTTATATATTAAATAGAAAAGAATATGATAATGATAATGAAAAATATTATGAATTAACATTAAGATTTATTACAGATAAATATGAACCAAAAATTTATTTTGAAATAACTGATAAAAATGTATATTTATTAAAAGAAAATAAACCGAAAGGAGCACATGAAATGATTATGGATAATTGTAATAATCCTTTTTATTTAATTGATGAATTTAAAGAAAGTTCAGAAAGAAAAGTTTTATTTAGACCAATTTCAGGATATTATGATATAAGATATAAAAAATCTTATATTTCTAATGAATTTGATTCAATTCTTCCAAATGAGAATTATAAAATTAAAAAAAAAATTTTAAAAATGGATGGTAATTTTGAAATATTATATATAAGTTGTGAAGCTCCTGGAATATTAGAAATTTATTATTTAGAAGATAAAAATGAAAAAGACATTAAAATTAATGGAGGAATGTTATTAACTTTAACTGGTAATTCTAAGACTTCTCTTTTATTACCTATGAATAAAGATAAAAAAAATATTAAATCAAATATTTTTATTGAACAACTTACATATGATGGTAAAATAAAAGTTAAAATGGATAATATTACAATTGGAGATATTTCTAGTCAAGGAACTAGAAAATATGAGATTGAAAAATATCCTATGTTAACTACTCCTGTTTTAAAATTAGAGACAACTGAAGATACTATTGTACAAGTTAATTTTAATATGGGTAATATAGAATTTTATGAAATAAAAGAAATTGGAAAATATTTAGAATTAGATGAATATAATATATTAATTCCAATTAGAAAAGATATTAATTTTCAAAAATTCCAAATTTTAATATATAATATTGAAAATGATTTTTCATATCAATTATTAAAATTACAATCAACATCACATAAAAAATATATTAATAATGTGAGAAATAGTCCATTACATCATTTTGTAAGAGGAAATGATTTATATAATAACAAATGGAATTATAGAATTTCAGATCCATATGATAAATTAAATACTCATGTAAATTATTATATTGCAATATCATTTGATGAAAGAAATAAAATGCCAAAATATAAAATTAGAATTGAATATAATGAAAAAATTATATATCCTCATTTAGAAAAAAATAAAATAACTACTCAGTTTAATAGTATGAAAAAATCAATGTCAGGAGGTTCTAAATCAGATTATTTAATTGTAATTGCAAATAAATGTGGTGATTTTACTCCAAAATTATCAATTAATTATTTTTATGATAATTTGCATTCAGAAATTTTAAAATCAAAATATAATATGGTTTATTTTCAAAATTATTATGGAACAATGCATGTAGAACTTAATATGAACAAAAAAAAAAAATATGAAGGTATTGAATTATCATATAATTACATTAGAGAAAAAATAGTTTTAGAGTCTATTGATATGGATAATTATAATCAAATGAAATTTATGATTTCATATGAAAATCAATTTAAAAGATTAATTTGGGAGCATGCAGTTGGTGCAGATCATTATTTAATTTATATTTTACCACATACTGAAGAAGTTAGAAAATATATAACTAATGATTGCTATTTATTAACTCAAAAATATGAAAAAACTGATATTACTTCTTTTGAATTTACTAAGAAAGGTGAATTTTATATTAATATTGTTGCTGTTTTTCAAAATCCTGTTAGTTATAGAATTGTTTATGTACCTTTTGAAGTTATTAATAAATCAAATACTATAAAATATATCTTATTATTATTAATTTTATTGAGTATTGGTCTTGTTATGTATATTTTTTACATAAGATATAAGAAAGAAAAAGAAGCTAAAGATAAAGAGTAAATAATATATATTTATTTATTTAAAAATTTATTTAATTTTAATTTATTTAAAAACTTGTTTTATATATTATTCAAACAAACTTTATTAGAATTGGGACTAAAACAATTAATAATATAACAATTGCAATAATTAAAATAATACATTTCTTCTTTCTTGCTTTTTTCATATTTTCCTTAGCTTTAATTAAATTTTTTTCTCCTTTATGAACATAATTCACAGCTTTTTGAATATTAGCATCAATATTATCAATCATCTCCCCTTGTAATTGTACTAACTTACTTAAATCAATAATTAAATTATGAACTTGTAAAATAGATTTTTCTAAATTTTTAATATCTTTATGTCTTTCTTCTAAATCAGCAACAGCATTTTGTAATGTAACATGGGCTCCCCCCTTTAATTTATCACCATAAATTTGTTCAACGTATTTAGGATCATTAATAACTTCAGCTTTTTCATTATCAGATAATTCTTTTCCTAAAACAATTTCAGCAGCTCTTATATTTTTAGTTTGCATAATATTTTTAATATCACTTTCTAAATTTTGAAATTTAATACAAACATTTTGATATTTTTTTGTCATAGAACCAAATAAATTTTGTTTTATTCTTGTTTCTGGATTATCTTCATTTTGTTTTTCTTTCATCATTTGTTCTAAAGAATCAATTATTCCTTTCATTGATGATTGTTTTGCTTGGACTTCAGAAATTATTTTATTTATATTTGATGATACTTCTGATTCTTGTTCTTTTCCTGTTGCTTTTTCAACTTGAGATTTTAATTGGATTAATTGATCATTTTTTAATTCAATATATTTTATAGCACTTTGAGCTTCTGATATTTGAGATTGGAAATCATCCATTGTTTTGTCTTTATCTGTTGAAATTATTTCTTCCATATCATCTTCTGGGGCGTTTATTTGATAACCTTTATCTCTTGCTTTCTAATTTATTTATTATTTATAAATATTTTTTTTGTTTTTACTTCAAGGAGTAATTCCAGTTTGTCTATCATTTTTATATTTTTTTATGAATTTTTTATTTTTTTGGAATATTAATATTATTTTTATTATTTTTTATTTTTAAATTATTAAATTGATAATAATCTAATTATTTTCTTCTATTTATTGCTTTTAGAAAAAATTCTTTTAAAAATTTTTGCAATTTTTTCTAATCTATTTTAAATTGGTTTTTCATATTTTTTCAAACAATAATTGTAATAATTATAATATTAAAAAATATTTAATAAAGTTATTTTCCAAAAATATTTTTATATAAAAAACCTATTATTTATATATTTTAAGATTAAATTATTTTAAATAAACAATAAATTCAATATTTTTATTATATGAAAAATATTTAGATTTTAAATATATTTCTTAATTCATTTAATAGCATATAAACTTTTAAAATTATAAAATTTTAATATTTTTTTTTAATTGTTAATTCTTTTTTTTATTTATTTATTAGTTATTATTTACTGTTCAATATATAAATATGAATAATTAATTAATTTAAATTTCATATTAATTCCCTATCAAATCCTGAAAAAATATCATATTTTTTTAAATAAATTTGATAATTTTTATAAATAAAAACATTTAATTATATTTAATACCTTTTTTTTCAAAGAACTTTCTTCCTTCTTTTAATTGACTCATTAATTCACCATACTCATTTTCACAATCCGAAATAAATAATATACTATAACAAACATTACAAATAGCATAATATCCAATTGTAATTAATAATTGCCCTGGAAAAGCATATAATACTTCAATTAATTTTTCATTTCCTTTATTAATATTATAAAATAAAGAAAAAATCCATAAACAAAAAATAAAAATAACAATTAGTAAATCTCTAAATATAATTCTCATTTTTTATAAAAAATATTAATTCATTTTTAAATTTAATTTTTAAAAATATAAAAAAAATTATAATTTAAATTATCAATATTTTATATAATAAAAATTGTGAAAAATAAAAAATTAAAGTTTAATTAAATAATTGAAAATGTCTAAAAGAGCTGTTGAACTTTTAAGAAAATTAAGAAAAGAAAGAAGTTTATCAAGACCAAAAGAATTTAAATCAGTAGATTTTTCATCAATGAATTTAATATCAAAAATAAAACCAACTCATAAGAGAAATGAATCAGAATTTATATTAGATCAAAAAAATGATGAAAAATTAGATGATAATGTTGAAAATAAAGAAGATATAAAAGAAGAAAAAGGTATTTAAAAATAACATTTAATTATATAGAAAAGGATCCACTTAAATTTTTTGAAAAAACCCATATTAATGTATTACCAATGAATATAAATGCTTTAATTGAAAATGAAGATGAAAAAGAAAAAAAAGAAAAAGAAAAAGAGGAAATTAAAACATTAAAAAAAATGCCAAAAAGTTTCATGAGATTATCTTGGCCAAATGCAAATTTCGGTGAATTAAATATTAATTTAGAACAAATTTTAAATGCAAAAAATAATTTAATTGTTAAAACCGAAGAAGAAATTGAAGAAGAAAAAAGGAAAAAAGAAGAAAAAAAAAGATTAAAAATTGAAAAGAAGAAAAATATAAATAATAATAATAATACTTATTGTTCAATTAGTGATAAAAGTTCTAGTGATGAAGATAGTGATGAAATTTTAAAAAATAAAATAGAAAATGAATTAAATTTTAATTTAAATTTAAATAAAAGTAAAAATAAAATTGAAGAAGAAAAAGATAATTTAGAATTATTCAAACATAAAAAAATTTCTCCAGAAAATATGATAATATTAAAAAGAAGATTAAGTCAAGCAAGAAATAAATATATTGAAATATATCAAAAAAAAGAAAAATTAACTTTAGGTGAGGAAATAATAAAAAAAGCAAAGGAATTAGAAGAAAAAATAAATATTCCTAAAGAATTAATTGACGAAGTTCATCAAAGTTTAAATAATTTAAAATTACCATCAAGATGTATTATTGATGATGAAACTTCAATAGTAATTGAAAATGAGATTAATAAAAAACCTGTTAAAACAATATCAAAAGATGAAATATTAAAAATAATGAAAATATAATTTCTTAAAGTAAGAATATATTAAGTATAAATATTAGTGAATTTTATCAAAATTTATTTTTAATCTTATTATTCAAAATTTTTATTTAAACAATTATATATATTTTTTATTTTTTTACAAAATATTTTTATAATATTAATTTGATTTTTTTTCTTCTGAAAAAGTATCATCAAATTCAGAAAGTGATAAAAGAGAATTTTTTTTATTTTTAATTTTTTTTCATCAAACAATAATAATTTTTCTCTATCTTTAATATCTAATTTATCAATTCTTTCAATTTTTATACACTTTTGGATTATTTGTGAATGATAAATAAAAATTTTGTCTTTATTATATTGTTCAAAAAATGGATTATAATAAAATATAAATAAATTAGATTTTCTGGAAATTGTTTGCTATCAAAATCATATATATCATTTTCAGAAATATCTAAATCTTCTAAATTAATTAAATGAGAAATATTTTTGTTCTTATAAATCATGTTATATTGTAAATTTAATACTTTTAAATTAACTAAACTATTCAATCCTCTTATTTCATTTATATAATTATTTCTTAAATACAATTCCTTTAAATTTGTATATGGATCTAAATTATCAATTTTTCAATTTCCTTTGAATAAAAAAAAATATTTCTATTTTTTGTAATATTATATATGTTCTTCTTCAGAAAAATTTTCAATATTTTCTTCTCCTGAAAGTTTATTATATAAAATAACAGATTCTATTATTTTTTTTTGATAATTTATTTTTTTCAAATATAAAATTCATATTATAATCAAATAATCAAAATTATTTACTTAAAAATTAATTAATATTTTAAAATTAATTTAAATAATGATTCCTAGTAGATTAACTTTTCCAATTTATACTCATATAGTAATTTATATTTATAATAATTTAGTATTTATCAATTGTTAATTGTTTATATAAAAATGAACCAAATCTTATTTTTTCTCTTACAGAAATACTTATTATAAGGAGATTTTATAATTTTAGTCCACAATATTCATTTAAATTAATAATTCATATAATTATTTTTTCTTTTATTATTGATGCTGTTTATCTTTTCCTTATTTTTTTTTCTCCTGAACCAAATGATCTAAATTCAAAATGGAATGAATTATCATTTATTAGAGCATTAAGTCTTTATATTTCTATATTAATTATTCTTTTAAAGTTATTAATGTCTTTTATATTTTATAGAGAATTTAATAGATATCCTCAAATTAGTGAAGGTTATTTAAAAAATTTTGATTATGAGAATAAGACAGATCCAACTAAACCAACAGCACCTATAATTAATTTACAAAGAATGAATAATTTCCTTAATTATTAAATTATAAAAATAATTTTTAATATATTATTATTATTTAATAATATTTAAATATATAAATGTATAAATTAATACCTAAGTTAATGTTTTCATATGTCTCATTCTGTTTAAAAATTCAGCAATATAAATTATACATCTTCCTTTCTTTTTAATAACATATAAAAATGCAAGAATAAATTCCCATAAAAATTCAAATATTAAAATATCAGATAATAAAGTAACTATAATTGAAAGAATATAAGTTTTCCTTTGATATGCATAAGTACAAACAAAACAAAATCCAAAATAAAAACTAATAATAAAATATATAAATTGAATAATTACACCTAAAAAATTCCAACAACATCTATGATTAACAATTTCATCAAAA
>JAJJLH010002028.1:0-78427 GCA_023806865.1 Isotricha sp. YL-2021a
AATAAATTATTCTTATATATTTTTGGAAATATATTTTTTAAATAAAATATATTTTTCAATTAAGGAATTACCAATGTTTTTATTTATATCACTATAAAATTCATTTATTTTTTTTATTTTAAATGGCAATTCTTCCTTTTCATCTTCTTTTGTTTTATCTCTTTTTATTTTATTATGTAAAAATAATTCTCTTTGTTGTTTCATATAATTGTCATCAATATCTTTTAAAGAAATTTCCTCAGGTTTAAATAAATTATTTTTTTCTTTTAAAGAAGGATTTTGTTTAAATAAAATTTCCCAATCTAATGTATTATAATTTTTATTTGATAATAAATTTTTATAGAAATATTTAAATGGATAATCAACTCCTTCTTTACTTATAATTAAATATCCTTCACTTTTTATATGTAAAATTTTTTCAATCATTTGAATAATAGATATATTCTTTTTCTTATTAAATGAATTAAAAATAAAATTTTCTGCATTAATATCATATTTACCATATATATTAGTATAATCTGTAATTATTTTTTGAATTTGTTTAAAAAATGCGTTATTCATTTTTTCAAATATTTTTTTTTCTCTATTAATATTTATTGTATTTGAAATATCATATTCTGCTTTTATATCAAATCTATCAATTCCTAAATAAAAATCATTTATTTTTAATATTAAATTAAAATCTAAGTTTTTTTTATCTTTTTCAATTATTAAAAAATCAAAAATAAAATCAGATATTTCTATTTCATAAAAATGGTTTAGTATTATATCTAAATTAGAGAATGAATTATCAGTAATACATTTAATTGAGTATAATAAATCATCTGAAATAAATTCAAAAACAAAATCATCTTTTGAAACTTCTTTTTTAGTAATATATCCTTTTAGACTATCATTAATTATAAATTGTTGATTTAAAATATGAGATTCTAAAAAAAAATCAATAATATTAATAAATTGATAATCCATTATATATAAAGGATAAATAAATATTTAAAAAATAAAAAATTAAAATGAAAAAAATAAATGAAAATACATTTCAAATATCTGAAAATTTATTTATTAAAAATTATAATGAGAATAATAATAATTTAACAGTATTTAATACATTATTAAAAGAAGATATATTTTTCCTAATATATAATAATAATGATTTATATAAACTAAATATAAAAGATGATAAATTAGAATATGAGAAAATAGAAGAAATTAATCAATCAAATATAAATCTAAAAGAAATATCATTTACTAAAAATAATTTTTTTTTACTAAATACTCAATCAATAATATTTTTTTCAAAATATAATTTTTTAAACAACAAATTTACAATTAATGAATTAAACCCATTATCAGGAATATTAGAAAAAAAAAAAATTAAAAAAATATCATGTAACTTAAATGAATGTTTATTTTTAACATATGGTGGAAATGTATATTCACAAAAAGATAATCCAATATTAATAATTGATTTATTAAATTATAATATAGAAAATATATATAGTGGAGGAAATTTTCATATTGTTTATGGAAAAAAAAGAGATGAATTAAAAGGTAATGATTATATTTTTTCTTGGGGTGAAAATTCTAGTTTTCAATGTGGTATTTCTGATAATAATTTTATTGATAAACCTCTTGAAATTTTAAATAATGTTTCCATTAATCAAATTTCAGTTGGGGAAAAACATTCTGTTATTTTAACTATGGATAGTAGTTTATTTTTTTTTGGTGATAATTCTTTTAATCAATGCTTAATTAATGATAATAATGATAAAATTTTATTAAATAAAGAAAAGATTGTTTCTTATAATTATTTTAATAAAAATAATGAAAATATTATTAAAATTCAAACTTCTTTTTATTCAACTTTAATTATAACTGATAAAAATACATTATTAACTATAGGGAAAATTAATAATAAAATATCAAAATTATATAAAATAAAAAAAGAAATAAATGTTGAAAAAATAAAAATAGCATTTTCAGATAATAATTTATTACTAATAAATAATAATGAAGAAAATATTATTTCCCCAATTGAAAATATACAAATTGAAGAATTACAAATAAATAAATTTTTAGAAAATAATTCATCATTTGATGATTTATTAGAAGAACAAAATCCAATATCATTAGATATTAATCATTCAGAAAATCCATATTTAGAATTAAAAAATTACATTAATTTATTATCAATATCTTTTACTGATAATTATCATGATTCAAATCTAAGTTTTAGACCAGATAATTTACCAAAAAAATCAAAAGAAGAAGAAGAAATTCATAGACAATTAGTTCATGAAAATAGGGAACAATATAAAAATAAAATCAGAGATAAGCAAATTTTAATGAAAGAAAATATGAAAAAATTAGAAGATAAACATAATAAACAAATAGAACAAATATTATTTTGGAAAGATAAAATAATACCAAATTGGACTAGTATGAAATTAAACAAAAACTTTAAAAAATATTTTTATAATGGTGTTCCAAATCCAATCAGAGGACAAATTTGGTTACTTTCCATAGGAAATAAATTTTCAATAACAAAAGATTATTATGATATAGAAGTAAAAAAATCAATAGAATTATTAATAAAACATCAAAATAATAAAAATAATTTAAATAATAATAATAATAATATAATTAATAATTCCTTATTAAAAAGTAGTGAATCAAAATATAATCAATATATAATTCATACAAATGATAAAGAAGAAAGTATTCATTTAATTGATTTAGATATTGAAAGAACATATTGTAATTTAAATATTTATAAAAATAATTCTCCTATGGGAGAAGATTTAAGAGAAATTTTAAGAGCTTATGTTATTAGTAGACCTGATATTGGTTATATACAAGGTTTATCATATATTGCTGGGACTTTACTTTTACAAATGGAAAAATTTCAAAGTTTTGTTTGTTTAATGAATATTACTTTAAATCCTTCTATTATTTGTTTTTTTAGATTAAATGAAAAAAATATTAAAAAGAGATTAGATTTATTCAATGAAATATTTAATTATAATTTATCAAAATTATATAATTATTTTTGTAATATTGGAATATTAAGTGAACATTATTTTATTGAATGGATTATGACACTTTTTGCTAAGAATTTAAATTTAGATATAACTATGAGAATTTGGGATATTTATTTAATTGAAGGAATTGAAACTATTTATAAAAGTGGAATTGTTATTCTTAGTTATTATGAAAATGAATTTTATAATATGGAATTTGAAGAAATTATTCAAATTTTACAAAAGGTTTCTAATTTAAAATTAAGTGATGATGAGTTTATTAATAAAATGAATTATGTTAAATTTAATGATAATATATTAAGTAAAATTGCATTGATAAATGAAGATTATTTTTCTGAATAGAATCATTTAATAAAATTATTTTATATTAATTGTTTTCTATAAATTATTGTTTAATTTTTTAAAAATATCAAATTTAAACATAATTAAATCAAATTAAAAAAATAATATTAAATAAATGATATTAAATATTAAAATATGGAAAACACAAATGATGATCAAATAAACAAAGATGAAAATAGAGAAAAAAAAGAAATAGAATCACAATTAATAGAATCAATAAAAAACAGAGAAAACCCAACAAAAGAAAGATTAGAAAAAGCAGAAGAAATAGACTTTAAATCAATTCCAGATGAATTAATAAAAACAGACGAATATGGTTTTGTTCAAAATGAAACAGAGGAAAAACCAAAAGATCAAAAAGAACTATTAAAATTAAATGCAAGAATAGAAAAATGGAATGATATGATAGAACATTTCAACATATATTTAACATCAAAATTTTCAAAATTAAAAGAAAGAACAAGAAAAGGAATTCCAGATTCTCTTCGTGGATTAATGTGGCAAAAATTTGGAGAAATTGATAAATTTAAAATAGAAAATAAATATAATGAATTATTAAATGATAAAGAACCACTTGATAAATCAATAGAAAGTGTTATTATTAAAGATTTAGATAGAACTTTCCCATCGAATTTTTTTTTTAAAGATAAATATGGAAGTGGACAAAGAAAATTATATCATGTTTTAACTTGTTATTCTAAATTTAATAAAAATACAGGTTATGTTCAAGGAATGGGTTTTATTTCTGCTTTATTTTTAACTTATATGGATGAAGAAAGTTCATTTTATTTATTACATTCTTTAATGAAAAAATATCAATTAGAAGGTGTTTATTTACCTGATTTTCCAGAATTAAAAAAACACTTTTATGTTCTTTTAATTTTGTTAAAAAAACATCTACCTAAAATTTATGATGTTTTTAAATCTTGTGATATGATGCCTTCTATGTATGCTAGTGAATGGTTTATTACTTTATTTTGTAGGGAATTAAGTTTTAAATATTTAGTTAGGTTTTTTGATGTTTTTTTATTAGAAGGAAGAAAAATTATTTATAGATTTGGTCTTGCTTTACTTAAATTAAGAGAAAATGATTTTATTAATGCTAAAAAAGGAGGAATTTCTTCAGTTATGACTGTTATACATGAAATTTATTCTAATTTAGATTTGGATACTTTGCTTAAGGTTGCTTTTAAGTTTTCTATAAGTAAAAGTTTTATTAAACAATGTGAAGATGAATATGAAAAAGTTAAAGATGATAAGAAAAATGAATTTATTTCTCAATTATAAATAAATAAAAAATATTATTTATATTATATTTAATAAAAGATATCAAATAATAAATAGAAAAAATATTATTATTCCTCCCATCAAAAAAAAACAAAAAAATATCAAAAAAAAAAAATAAACATTTAAAAAAAAAATGGATACATTATTACAAGAAGAAAAAAAAAATGCATTATACTATATAAGTAAAATTTTAGGTTGGTCATATTTCATAGCATGGAGTATAAGTTTCTATGGTCAAGTAATTGAAAATTACAGAAGAGGAAAAGTAAAAGGATTAAATTTTGATTTTGAAATATATAATTTTGTAGGATTTAGTTCATATTTAATATATACAATAAGAGGTTATATAGATGAAAATTTAGGAACTGGAAAAGTCCAACCTGAAGATATTGGTTTTGCAGGACATGCTCTTTTATTAACAATAATAACAATTTGTCAATATTTTTATTATAGAGATAGTGAAGATAAAGAACAAAAAGTTAATCTTTTTACTATTAATATTTTATCTGTTATGATATGGGGAGCTTTTTTATTAATTTTATTAGAAAGTATTTTAAATTATTATGATCCTCATGTTAAAAAAGGAGCTAAATATGTTTTTAATTCATTAATTTATTTAGGATGGTGTAAAGTTATTATTAGTCTTATTAAATATATTCCTCAAGTTTATTCTAATTATAAAAGAAAAAGTACAATTGGATGGAATATTCATAATATTTTATTAGATTTTACAGGAGGGATTTTATCTTTTATACAAAATATTATTGATTATGAAAATTTTTCTTTAAATAGAGAAGGGGAAAGTGGGACTTTAAATATTGCGAAATTTGCTATTTCTTTTGTTGCTATATTTTTTGATATTGTTTTTATGACTCAACATTATTGTCTCTATTCTGATAGTAATTCTGATTTGAATCAAGTATCTGCAAATTATGAAAATGTTGATAAAGTTTCATCAGTAATTGAAAATGAGAATTAAATAATTTAAAAAAAATTATTTATTTTTTTAAATAATATATTTTTAATTATAAAAAAACAAAAAAATTTTTTTATGTTTTTTTATTTTTTGAGTTATTTTTATAAATAAAAATATGTTAAATATTCCTTTATTGTTAAATGATTTTATTAAAAAATTAAAACAAATCAAAAATATTATTCAAGTAGGGTAAATTAAATTTTTAAAATATTGTTGATGATAGAAAATTAGGTTTTAATGATAAAAGTTTTTCACAAGTAAACCCAAAAATAATAAATAAATCATTTGATTTTTCAATTAAAGATCTTTTTATTTTTACAAAAAAAGGAGAATTAATAATTTATAATCAATTAAATTCTTCAAATCCAAGAAAAAATTTAAATCAAATAAATTTTTTATCAAACATAACATCAAAAATTTCTAATATAAATAATATTTTCTCCAATCAAAATGAAAATATGTCATTTTCTCAAATTAATATAAATCATAAAAAAATATGTTTTCAAAATATATTAAAAAGTAATTATATAATTGTTGGAATATTCTCAAGTGAAACAAAAAGTTCAATAATAAAATTATTTCTATTACATATTGCAATTTCTTTTTTAAATTATATTGGAGAAAAAAGTTATATAAATGATAAATTAAAAAATAAAATATATGAAAGTTATTTATTTTTACCTTTAAAAGCTCATTTTATAAACATAACTTATTCTCTTTTTAAAAATAAAGTCCTATCATTTTCAAATATAAAATACGAGAATTTATATATAATAGAAATAAGTTCATCTAAAGTTTTATTTGATTTAAATAGTGTAATAAAAAATGAAATAAAGGGAAAAATAATTAATTACAATCTATTATTAAATGAAATTATATTTCATGCAAATAATTTAAAAAAATTATATGAAAAAAAATATTCAAATAGAATAGATTCAATAGAATATCAAGATTATTTTGTAAAAGTTGAATATACATCAACATTTCCAAGATTAACTTTTGTAATTAAATTTTTACCTATTTTTAAAGGAATTGCAATGGTTCATATATATTCTCAATCAAAATTAAGTAGAAATGAAACTGAAAAAATATATAAAGAATTTGAAATTATTTATGGTAGTGAAATTCATAAAGATATTAATCATATTGAATATAAATTTAATGAACCGAAATTATTAAAAGAAATTGAAATGTTTTTTATTGAATTTTTTTTTAGTACAAATCCTAATTTTGGTTTCTTTTTTTATCCTAAATCAGATTTGAAGTATTTTTCTAGTGAATTAATCAGAGATATTAATAATTGTATTCAAGATGAAACTAAAGATAATAAAAATAATATATATGATGAAGTTGTATTTAGAAAAATATCAAATTATTTATATCAAGAATTTTTACAAACTCATAATTTAGAAAATAAAAAAAAAGAAGATATGTTTAATTATATTAAAGATAGCCAAGATTCTGATTTAGATATTAATCCAATAAAAATTAAAGAAGATAAATATTATACTGATGATGATAGTACAATTAGAAAAAATGAAATGATATCAACTTATCAATGGAATTTTTTAACATCAACAAAAAATATAAATTTATTTCAATTATCTAAAAAATATTCTTTACAAATATTATTTTCAAATATGAAAATAAATCCTGAAATAAATCCAGAAGATATTACAATAAATTTAAGTAAAAGTAATATAACTGATAATGATATTGATAAATTAAGTGAATTATTACAAAAATCAATGACTACAAAAAATATTGAATTAATTAATGATAATAATCAAAATGAAAAATATAGATTTAGTAGTTCTGGAACTTTATTTCATTTAAATGTTACTCCTTTTAGAAATAAAAAAAATACAAAAATTAAAAATGTAATATCACAAAATATTCTTTATAGTAGAAAAAAAGGAAAATATACACAATTTTTTGATGAAAAAGAAAACAATAAAAGTGCAATTTATGTTAATAAAATTAAAGAAGAAATGGATGAAGTAAGTAGTAGTAGTAGTAATAGTAATTCAAATCTATCTATTTATACTTAATTATTTTATATTTAGTTAATCTTATTTCAATAGATTGTATTTATATATTATAAATTTATAAATGGAATTAAATAAAATAAAAAATAAACAAAAACATTTTTTAAAATAAAACACAATTTAAAAAAAATACATTAAAAAAATAAAAATTTATTCCATTTGATTTTCATTTTCTTCTTCATGTTCTTCTTCCTGTGAATTTAACTGTTCTTCTTTTTCTTCCTTTTCTTTTTGTAAAGCTTCTTTCCTAGTTCTATAAGATTTATACCATTTTTCATAAGCTTTAATACCTTCATTTTCAATCATATCTTTCCTTCCATTATCACTTAAAACAAACATATCTCTATTAACAATAATAAAAGTAGGTAAAAATTCAACTTTATAATCTTCTACTAATTTTTTAATATAAGGTTCATTAAAAGGAACATATAACCAAGGTCTATTTTCATTCATATTATCATTAAAACTTTTTAAAGTTTTTTCACTTGAAATTTGAATAATTTCAAAAACTTTTTCATCTTTATTTACTTCTTTATATAATTCTTCTACTTTAATAGCAAAATCTCTTGATGGAGGTGCCCAACTTCCATGAAAGAAAATTCCTATTACATTATATTTTAAAAATGTATTTATATCTAAATCTTGTTCTTCTCCTTTGTAATTTATTATCTTTGGACCAAATTTTGTAAATAATTCTTTTTCTGGAGGCTCATTTTTTTTTATTGATTGTCTTTTACCTTTTAAAGAGCCTCTTGTTGTACTATTTTTTAAATTTTCTCTTTCACCTTGAGGAGCTTTACCTTTTTGTTTTATTGGATTTAGTGTCTTTTTTCCATTTTGTTTTTTATCGTCTTCTTTTTTTACTTCTTTATTTTCTGCTGGGGGATTTTCCTTTTTTTCTACTTCTTTATTTTCTTTATTTTCTTTATTTTCATTTTCTTTATTATCTACTTTTATTTCTATTTTTGCTTTTGAGTCAGTCATTATTATTATAAGTTATATTTTTTATTATTTAATTTTATTTTGAAAATATTAAAAATGGGAATTTTATTTTTGTTTATGTTTGAAAAAAAAAATAAAAATATTCTTTTTAAAATATGTATTATTTACTATATTAAGTTTTTTTTAATAAATAATAATAAAATAAAATGAGAATTTTAATAACAAGAGATGGACAAGAAGTAGTAGAAGACTTAGAAAATACATTAGACACAAATCAATTTTCAACAAGAAGAACACACACAAAAAATTTTAGTCAAACTCACTATTCACAAAGAGTAACATTAACTCAAAGTCCTTTTTCTTATAGAAATAAAATGAATACAAGAAACAAAATAAATAAAACAAATAATCCATATCAAACATTTACATCATTTAATGACTTAAGTCCAATGTCAATAAGAAAAAGAATGATAACATATGATCCTGATTTACAAATCCCAACATCATCAGATATAAAAAATGCTAAATTTCACAAAATTTCAGCTCATAATAAAGTAACAGTTTCAAAAGTAATGACTGAAAAATATGATGATACTACAGAACCATCTTCAAATATTATTTCAGTAAATAATAAAATTCCTAGCTTTTTATTAAAAGTAAATGAAGAAAGTATGACTAGTGATTCTCTTGGGAATAATGTTAGACTTTATACTTTTAATGATATTATTCCCAATAAAACTATTACTG
The DNA here is from genome assembly GCA_023806865.1 of Isotricha sp. YL-2021a. Classification (NCBI taxonomy): domain Eukaryota; phylum Ciliophora; class Litostomatea; order Vestibuliferida; family Isotrichidae; genus Isotricha; species Isotricha sp. YL-2021a. Next base: position 9,384 of record JAJJLH010002028.1, read on the forward strand.
ATATGAAAATAAAAATTATTAGAGATCAAAAAATGAAAGATAAATTGAGTAAAATTAATGAAAGTAATTTTAGAAGTAGTTATCAAGATAAAACTGATATTGAAAAATTAGATGAGTTGTTATCTTGTCCTAAAATAAATTCTACTAAACTTGGTTTAATTAAATATTTAAATAATGATAAACAATTAACTCCTTTTTATATTAGTAAAGTTATTAATTCAGATGCTGTTCAAATTAATAGAATGAATAAATTAGCTCAAATTTTAGTTGATAAAGAGGAAAAAATGAAATTACAAAATAATTTAATTGAAAATAAAATTGAAAATGCAAAAAATGAAGAAAAAATTTTAATAAATAAACAAATGGATACTATGAAAAGACAAATGGAAGGTTTTAAAAATAGATTAGATAAATATAATAAAAAAATAGATAGGAGAGAAAGATATAGAGATTTATTTAATGATGTTGTAATTCATTATTGGAATAAATATGATTATGATAAATTAAATAAAAAAAATTCTCCAAAAAATAAGTATACAAGTTCATTTTTATTCTCTTCTAATTCAAAATTACCTGATTTAAATAAATAAGAAATAAAAAAACAGTTTATTTTTATAATAATATAATAATAAATGTACAATTAAAAATTTAAAATATTTTTTTACTTAAATATAATGGATAAATTAATGAAAAAAATGAAAAAAGAAAATTTTGAAAAATATAAAAGAAAAGCACATAGATATATTCATTCAAATTCTAAGTATTCAAATGTTTTGAGTGATGTTGATATAAATGGAATTGAAGATAATATTAAACAAATATTTTCAGATTATAATGAATTTCTTGATGAATCAAATCAAAAATATAATAAATTAAGAGGAAGTTCAACGGATTTTTTAAAAGGTTATGCAGAGATTAAAAAATCAAAAGAAAAAGAACAAGAACAAATTAAAGATAAAAAATTAATAAGTCCTTTTTTAGATTTAATAAATGAATATAATGAAAAAGGATATAAAGTTAGTAATATTGAAAATAGTGAAAGAAATATTTTTAAACCATCATTATTAATTGAAGAAAATAGTAAATTAAATCAATATTTTAAAATAAATAAATTTTCAAAAAAAGAAAAAAAAGAAATTCATTATATAAAAAAAGTAAAAAATTTTGTAAAAAAAGAAGAAGAAAAAATAATGATTCAAAAGAAAAAAAGACAATTAGAACAAAATGATTTAATAAGTGAATATTCAGATATAACAATAAAAAAAAAAGATTTATCATCTGATTCATTACCCCAATCTCAAATTTATCAATTAACAAAACATAATATGAATATTACACATGGAAATTTAAGTTTAAATAATTTTAAATTAGAGCAACAATTAATAAAATATAATGAAAATATTAAAAATTTAATTCAAAATGAAGAAGATGAAAGAATAAAAAATAAAATAAATTCAAACAAGGAAGGTTATTCATTTCCAATGACAACAAAAAATATAAAAAATCATAAAATAACTTTTAGAAAAAATAACAATAATAATGAACAAACAAAATCAAATTCAAATAATACTAATTTTTCTTTATCACAATCAATAAGAAATAAATCAAATATAGATAAAAAGAAAAAAACAATAATAATAAAGTCACAGAAAAATGTAAGTTCATATTTGAAATTTGTAAATGGAACAATTAAAAATTGTTCAAGAGTAAATAATAAAACAAATACACAAATTGATTTACCTGAATTAGGAAAAGCAAAATTACATTCAAGAAATAGAACTTTAAGTACAACATTTAATGAACCTATAACTAAAGATAGTTTTATGTTAAATTCAAATGGTGATATTAAAGATTTTTTAAAAGTTGTTACAAAAACTAAAAATAAAATTGCTAATTATAATTTTGATAGAATAAAAAGAATTGTATTAAGTAGAAATTCTAATGATTTTGCTAAAAAAATGATTAATAAAATTAAAAAATTAGATAAAAAAATTTTACATCTTGATAAAGATTTAATTAAAGCTATTGAAGAAAATAAAACAATTTCATAATAAAATAAAAAAATTATTGATATTTATAGAATAATTATAAAATAAATAACTATAAATAAATAAAAAGCTTATGAAATATTAAAAATATTAAAATATTTCACATTTACAACAACTCTTTTCTTTTCTTTTTTCTGGTATTATTTCATTATTATTATATTCTTTATAAGAATCAACATTAATATATTCAATAAAATTTTGTTTAAATGTTACTTTTTTCTTTTCTTTTTTCTTATTATTTTTTTCATCATTTTTATATCTTGATTGTTGAAAACAACTTCTTCTTCTTTTTTCATTTTTTATTTCTGAAGGAGGAGAAAATGATTTTGATAAAATATTATTATTATTTGAAGTTGTTGTTGAAAAAGTTGGAGATGGTGTTAAAGATGATTGAATATATGAATGATTTGTATTTGTAACTTTTTGATTTAATGTATTATTATTTTCATTATATACATATTTTTCTTGTGGAATAGAAAATGAATCATTTATAAAATCAAATTTTGATATATGTTCTTTTTGATTTTTTTTCTTTTTATTATTTCTTTTTGACATTTTTAATACTTTTAAGTAATTTTAAATCAATAATGAGATTTTTTTTCAAATGATAAATAATATATAATTATTGATATCATGGATTTTGGAAAATAAATAAAATTATTAAAAATATTCAAGAAAAATTTAATTAATGTAATTATGATATTTATATATAAAAGAAGATATAATAAAAAAATATTATATATATATATTTTCAATTTCTTTTTTTAATTTAATTAATATTTTAAAAATAACTTTAAAAAAATTAAAAAATTTTTGAAATTTCAAAAAAAAATTAAATCACAAAACAAATAAATTATAAATATATAAAAGTAAAAAATCCTTCTCTATTAAATAATAAACCATTAAAAAAACATAAATCAAAAAACATAAAATAAAACAAAAAAAAACAAACAAAATAATAATTTTTTCGATACAAAAAAATAAATAATACTATAATTGAATAAAATTAAAAATTAAATATAAAATGGATTGGTTAGAAAACGATGAAGAAATAGAAAAAAGAACAATATACCCAAAAGATAATACTCAAAACGCATTTTTATCAGACACTACATCCTCATCTCGAAAAGACTTAGAAGATAAATTAAACCACGAAAAATTGAAAGTAAACCGTTTAGAAAATGAAATCCAAAAAATAAAAAGTTTAAAAGGTAATAAATCCTATAACCAAAGTTCAATAACTCAATATATCCATGAAATAAATTTCAATGAATTAAAACTAGGAAAAAAAATAGGTCAAGGTGGTTTTAGTGAAATATTCGAAACAAAATGGTATAATCAAAATGTAGCAATAAAAGTAATATTTGATCCAAATATAAATGAAAATTTATTAAATGAATTTAATAATGAAATTGAAAAATTATTTATATTAAGACATCCAAACATAATAGCATTATATGGTATATGTCCAAAAAGTCAAAAATTAGCAATTGTAACAGAATTAGCAAATAAAGGTTCTTTATTTGATTACATACATAAAAATCAAAATAATAATATTTCAATAACTTTTAAAAATAAAATAACTAGTCAATTAATTAATACAATGTCATATATTCATGAATGTAATTTTGTACATAGAGATTTGAAAACTCAGAATATTTTATTAGATGATAATTTAAATATTAAATTATGTGATTTTGGTTTGACAAAATTAAAAAATGAATTAAATGCTGGAAGTGGACAATATGCAGGAACACCTGCTTATATGGCTCCTGAATTGTATGAAAGGAAGTTTTATGATGAAAAAATTGATGTCTTTGCTTTTGGAACTGTTATTTGGGAATTATATTCACAGAAAATTCCTTATTTTAATTGTGAAGCTAATGAAATTAAAAATAAAGTTTTAAATGGGGAAAAATTATTATGCGCTAGAAACGTTCCTAAAGGAATTGTTGAGTTAATTGATAAATGTAGATTAGTTGATAAGAATAAAAGACCTAGTTTTAAGGAAATGGAAAAAATGAATTTGTTTAATTAAAGGATTTTTTTTTAAAAGGTTCATAAAAATTTATTTTATCTAATTATTATTAAAATTTTTATTTTTTTTATTTAAAAATGGTTTTTTTAATTTATAATATTAAATATTTATTAGATTAATTTTATATATATTTACTATTTATTTTTTGGAAATCTTCAAAAAGTTTTGTTTTATCTTTTTTATATAAATTATGTAATTGTTCTGGTGTTATTTTTGTTGGGTCATCATATTTTTGTTGTTCTAATGTTAAATTTTCAATTTGTTGTTCTAATTCTTGCATTTGGGAAGAAATTTCTTTTGATTTATCTATAATTTTATCTTCATCTGATTTTTCTTTACTTTCACTTTTTTCTTTTTTTTCTTTTTCTTCTAATTTCAATATATAATTTAAAACATTTAAATTACATTTTTCTTCCCAAGACTTTTTAGTTTCTTTATTTTCAAAAGTTGATAGAAAATCATTGTAATTATTTTCTATAGATGTATTATTTAAATTTGAAGAAATTGTTTCTTTATTTGTATTTAATAGATTTATAACATTTGCATATTCATTATCATTTATTGAGTTATTAAAATTATTATTATTATTAAATGACATATTACTTGTATTTAAATTTATTATACCTGTATTTTGGGGAATATAACTTAACTCATTATTTTTTACTGGACTTGTATTCATTGAATAATATATATTATTATTATTATTCCGATATGATATATTATTTATATGCTGATTATCATGATTAAATTCCAATTGAATATCATTTGCAATTGTCATTGCTAAATTATTATTATTCATATAATTTTGATTTGGAAAATTATTATAATTAGGATTATTATAATTATTTAAATTTTGATTTGTAAAACTATAATTATTTTGATTATTATAATTATTAGAATAATCATTATTACTATTATTTGTATTATTCATTAAATTTTGATTACTTAAATTATTATTAATTTTCTTTGAATTAAATTTTAAATTCTTTCCTTCATTAATTTCTTTTGCTTTTTCCTGACTTTTTTCTCTAATTCTATTCAACATTTCTTTATATTTATTTCCAAAATTACTATGATTATTATTTCCAAATCTATTCCCTCTAATACTTCCCATTGTATTTGAACTAGTAGAAAAACTTTTAACACTCATATTATTATTATTATTTTTCCTAATTGAACTATTCATATTTCCTAAATTGTTAATTAAATCATTATCAGTATTAGAAATAAAACTTTTTTCATTTATTTCTTCATTTGGAATTGATGGTAAATTATTAATAAAATCATCTTGTTTAATTGGATTTGGTATTTTACTATTTGGAACTTCTTCAATTAAAGAGTCATTATTAATTAAATTATTAACATCATTTTTCAATGAAACTTTTTTTAATGTTTCAAAAGCAGAATCAAATTTTTTTCTAAGAGTTTTTATATCATTTAATGATGTTTTATTTTTATCTGCTATAAAACTTTGTGAAAATGATTCTGCTTTAAATTCATTAAAATTTGATATCATTGATTGTTGTTGTATAGATGTTTCTAAAGAACGAATTCGTTCTTCGTATATTTTTTTATCTTCTGATAACATTTGTTTTAATTTTTCTTTTTCATCTGTTTCATTTGATAGTTTTTTTAATAATTCTCCAATTTTTCTTTTTTCTTCTGGACATAAATCTTTAATTCTTATTTTTTTTTCTTCCATTAAATAAATTTTAAATTAAAAAAAATATATAATTAAAAAATTTATGTTAGAAAAAAAAAATCTTAAAATCTCCAATTAATTTATCTAATCAAAAAAAAAAGTAAAAAAAAACTAAATTTTAACACCAACAATCATTTTCTGTATCAATGGGAATAGGTTTAGGCACATAATCAGTCATATAAATAGTTTTTCCATCAAACTTATTATTATTAATATCTCCTAATCCCCAATGAGTATCCCCAATATGAGGGTCTTTCTTAACTAACAAATTTCCAACATTATAAGGGACAAAATCTCTCCTATGAGTAGTTTGTCCAACAAGAGGTTCATCTCCCAATTTATAATGAGTAGCCCTTAAATCATTAATTAATTCTCTATCAAGTGGACTCATAGCATTTTTTGCACTAATAGGATCATATTGATATGAATTACTCATTGTAGTACCATAATCATTTTGCATTTCACCTAAATCAAAATGACTATTTCTTATTTGTTTAATCATATCATTTAAATTATCTTTTGTTACTTCTTTAGGTATATAATTTGCTCTATAATCAGTTAAGTAATTCATTGGTCCTGGACCTGTTATTGAAAAAGCTGATTTGAATGTATTTACATCACGTTTTGGTCCTAAATCAGCTTTTTTTGGTGTCATTGCTTTAGCATATGTTGATAAATATAAATCTGGAGGTTCTTGTGTTTTATCACCTAGTGACCAATGACTTTGTCTAAGTAATTGTGAATCTAATTTAGGTGCTGCACTTTGTACTCTTCCTGGATCTTGATATGCAATATTATTAACTGTATTCATTGGAATATTATCTTTACCAAAATCAAAATGATGTGAACGTAAATCTGCTATTAATTCCTTATTTAGTGGATTTGAAACTAAAGGATGACGAACATAAACTTCTTGATTAACTGATTTTAATGTAGGTTCAGCATCACCAAGAGAAAAATTAGTACCTATTAAATTTTTATGTTGTAATTCACAATCAGCTTTTTTGGGTGTATAAGATACTCGATGTGTAGTATTCCAATTAGCATCTTGTGTACCAAAAACATAATGACTAGCTTGTAAAGCACTTGTAGAAATAGCATGTTTCAATCTATCATTAGGATTAACAACAGGTTTAGTATATTTAGCAGCCATTTCAGTTAAATAATCAGTTTTTTCATTTCCTAAATTATAATTTTGAGAACGTAATCTCCTTTCAATCATTTTTGTATCTAAATTATCTCTTGGCATCATAGCACTTTTATCATAATATTCACTTCTATATTTTGTATTGTAATCAGGATCAAATTTCCCTACTACAAAATGAGATTTTCGAAGATCGTTTTTAACATCTTCATCAAGGGAACTTTTACATGGTCCTACATTTTCTATTCCTTCACTTTGAGCCATTGATGTTGTTTGATATGGATTTTTATCATCTCCTAATTGAAAATGGGATTGACGTAAAGCTATACTGTCTCCTGCTGGACCACCTGGAGACCATTTTGGAGGATAATCACGACGATATTGAGTGTTTGGATCCCAATCTATATTTTTTTTTTTAAATAAATGATTTATTCTTACCATCTTTTCCTAAAGTATAATGTGTTTGACGAAGTTCTTTTCCGTTGCAGTTACAACGATGACCAAAGTCAAGCTTTCGCATTTTTGCTTTTTAATTTATTTTTTTTGTAGTTTTAGTTTTTTAAATTATTTTTTTATTTTTTGGTAATTTTTTAATAAATGTTTTATTTTAATAGTTCTTTTTTTTAAATTTAAAATTAAAATTTAGAAATTGTTTTTATAATTTAATGTTATTAATATTTACCGAAAAGATATGATTTTAAAAGTAGCATTTTTTAATTAAACAATTGAATTTATAATTATATAAAATTATATTTCAATTATTTGATGGTAAAAAAAATTATTTAAATATTATTATATGTTTACTTAGTAAAACTTTATATATTATTATATTATTATAAAATTATCTATATAATTTTTATTTAATAAAAATTAAAAAATTAAGATATAAGAGTTTTATTCAAAAGGATGAAAAACTTTATATTTATTATGAAGGCTTATCTAAATTATATAAAATATAAAATTTAATAGAAAATAATATAAAACAGATGGAAAAATCTATTTTTATTTCATTACCTTGTAGTTTTTTTTTTTCATTCTTTACAAAAATCAAATAAAATATCAATCAAAATCCCATTTAATGATTTCTACAAATATATATCAAATAAATCTTTCATAAACATTGTAAATAATTTATCATAATCTCAAAAATCCTTTAAACTAATTAAAACCCAAAAAAAAAAATAATAAAAAGCCAAATCCAAAACCCTAAAAACTAATATAAATCCAAAAAAAATAATAAAAAAAATAATAATAAATAACTGAAATGGGTTGTGGCTCAAGTAAAGCAGTAGAAGAAGAAGAAGACGTAAACATTCATAGAATAGCAACAAAGAAAAAGTTTGAAAAAACAGAACCATCATCATTTCATACAAATCCAAACTCTTACATAGCAAACTGTACAAATTACCTTAAAAACCAAGATCCTGGTTCAGGTAAATTCATAGATGATAAATTTCCTCCAAAAGTTGACACAGTATATGGAAAAATAAATGGAGTATATACTGACACAAATACAGAAAGAAGAGCAAAAGCATTAAAAGCATTTAAATTTAATCCTGGAGATGTTGAATGGAAACATGCTAAAGAAATTTGGGGTGATGATGCTAAAATTTTTGGTGAGAAAATCACACTTCATGATATTAAATTAGGTGAAGTTCCAGATGCTTATTTCGTAGCAACTTTAGCTGCTCTTGCTGAATTTCCATCTTTAATTCTTCAACTTTTCAAAACTACAACTTTACCTGAAGATGGTTCTGCAATACAAGTTGCAATGCAAATTGATGGTGATTGGAAAATTGTACCTCTTGATGATATGTTTCCTATTAATAAAAATACTGGTAAACCTATTTTTTCTGATTCACCTACTAAATGCTTATGGGGAGTTTTCTTAGAAAAAGCTTGGGCTAAAGCTAATGGAGGTTATGCTAATATTGTTCATGGATATCCTAGAGAAGTTTTTGAAGCTTTTACTCCTTTTAATACTGTACCTATTGAAGTTGGAAAAGAAAATAAAGATGCTCTTTGGAAAAGTATAAAAGATGCCGATAAATATAATTGTATTATGACTTGTTCGATTAGAGAAGGGACTCCTGGTTTGGATAAAGTTGGTCTATTAGAAAATCATTCTTTTTCTCTTGTTTCTGCTTTTGAAAGGAAAGTTAATGGACAAAATCTTAGATTAATGAAATTAAGAAATCCATTTGGAATGGGTGAATGGACTGGTGATTGGAGTGATAAATCAAGTAAATGGGATGATAATGCTAAAAAAGCTTTTCCTGAATTTGATCCAAATGGTGGTGATGATGGTGTTTTCTGGATTGATTTTGATAATTTCTGTAAATATTTCCAAATAGTTTCAATATGTGTACCATTAAAACCATTCTCATCAACATACTTTAAAGTAGATAAAGAAAAAGCAACAAAATTTAATGTAATGAAAATAAAAATACAGGGTGAAGGTATTTTATCAATAACAGTATATAAAAAATCCTATAGATTTCATAGAAAAATCCAACCAGATCAAGAAGTGATAGAAAATTTAATTTTAGCAAAATGTAATAATGGTAAATTTGAATATCTGGATTCAGCATATAATGAAACAATGTCAACAGAAGTAAAAGCAGGAGAATATATTTGTCTATATAATGTAGATTATATAACAGCAAATGTTTCACCTAGAAAATATGCAGTTACAATATCTGGAAGTTGTAAATTCCAACTTGCTCATCTTGAATCAGATGACGATCATTCACTTTTAAAAACTATTATGATACCAAAAATTGAATCAATAAAAAAATATGCTGAAAGATTCAAAAATAATGTTGTATTATTTACTGGAAATAGATTTGAACAAACAGCAATTGCATTCTTTTATATTAAATCACAAATGGATGAATTAATTCATTTTGAACCAAATGTTTATTTTAAGAATATTAAATCTATTGATGGTGAATTACCTAAAGGTTTGAAAATGTCAAAGAATACTAAATTTTTGTATCTTGGTAATAGAGTTAAAGCTGCTTTGCCTTTCCAAACTGGAGGAAGTGGAAAAACTGTTGAAAATGCTGTTAATGGGGAAATTGAACCTAAAATGAATGATGAAAAAGTTAAAAAATATGCTGAAGCTTCTAATTATGAAGATGTAAAAATTTCATTTGAATGTTAGTATATGTTTAAATGGTATAAATTATTATTTTGAATTTAAAAAAATATTTATTTGTTTATTTTTTTAAAAATTTTATTTATTTGTTTTAGTGTTTTATTTAAATTTTATTTTTTGATTTTTTTTAAATTTTAATTTAAAAAAAATAATATATTAGAAAAAAAATATTATAAAATAAATTTAAAAACAAAATGGAAGAAGGAAAAAATAATATACAAAGAGAAAATTATTATCAAAAATATTATTCATCAAATATTTTTAATACTGATATAACTTCAAAAATGAATGTAAAAATACCAAAAATAACTCCAAAACCAACAGAAAGAGAATATACAAAAAAATTTGAACCTAATTATAAAAATTCTTCAGCATATGAAACATATATAAAACATTTTTATCAAATCGATGATAAAGAAATAAAACAATTATTTGAAGATAGAAAAAAAAAAAAAGAATTAGAAAATAAAGAAATAAAAAGTAGGAATTCTCAATTAAATAGAAATTATTCAGCAACAGCAAGATATTATACTGAATTTTTTGGTGAAAAATACAATAAAGAAAAAGATTTAAAAAAAGGAAAAATAAATAGAATAAATTCATTTTATCAAAATACTTCTTTTCAAATACCAAAAGACACAAAAAATAAATTAAATTGTTCAACAACAAGAGATTATTCATCTCAAAAAAAATTCGAAAGTAATTTATCAAATATTTTTTTTCAAAAACCAAAAGAATTTAAATATAAAAAACCATTAAATCTCCAAATAGAAAATAATATCCCAACACAAAATTCAGAAAAATATCTAAAATCAACTGGAAATATACATAAAGCAGTTTTACCATATAAATTTGATTGGACTAGAACAAATACTGAAATAGCATCTAAAACTCATATTGAAAATAATAAAAATTTAAAAGATAAACAAATTTATAATTCAAGACCAAAAGAATTTATTAAAGAAATTTTTGATAATAGTAAAACTCCTTTTAAAGAAAGAAGAGAAAATTATAATAAAATTCAACCTGATAAAAATCATTTTCAATTTGAAGTTGTTGGTGATAAAGATATTTTTTTGAAATTAGATCCTATTTCTATTAAAAGAATGTTTTTAAAAGAAGGAATTCATATTTATAATTTTGATAATAATGTAACTCATAATGATTTAAGTACTAATGGTAAATTTACTTTTAATTTGAGAAAAGATGAAAATGATGAAACTTTTCAAAAAAAATTTGATCATATTAGTAAAGAAATTAATTCTTATGGAGTTAATTTAAAAGAAGTTAAAATGAATCATAATTTATTTAAAAAAATTCGTAAAGCTACACCAGGGAAAGAATTATTAAATAGAAAAAAAAAATAATTTTTAATTATTTTGTATATATAGTTTTTAAATTTATATTATTTTTATATTTATTTCTTATTAATTAATTAATACAAAAATTTAAATAAAATAATTTTTAAGTAAATATAAAAAAGAAATAAAATAAATAATTTATGGAAAAATTAAATAATACTGATTCATCATTTGACTACACTTTAAATGTTTGTCGATTTAAAATAGTATTTGTTGGTGATGTAAATGTTGGAAAATCAAGTATAATAAGTAGAATAAATGATAACCCTTTTAAAGAAGAATATGAAGTAAAAAAATAATAATATATAAAGCCATCAATAGGAGTAGATTTTTTTTCAAAAACTTTAATGTTTAGAGATAAAAGTATAAAACTTCAAATTTGGGATTCTGCAGGACAAGAGAAATATAAAGCATTAATACCAAACTATATAAGAGGTTCATCAATTGTTTTTTTATTATATGATATTACGAGTATATATATTAAAATTTATAAAATATTTCAATTAAATATTAGAAAAAGAAACTTTTGATAGTTTAAAAGAATGGATTGATTTTATTTATAATCATGAAAAACCAAATATTATAATTGTAGGAAATAAATGTGATTTAAATCAAAATAGGTATTTTATTTTTATATTTAATAGATAAATTAATTTTTTTTAATAGAATAATTCCTACTCAAAAAGGGAAAGAATTTGCAGATGAAAATAAATTATTATTTTTTGAAACAAGTGCAAAAACCGCTGAAGGTTTAAGAAAAATGTTATTTACTTCAGTTGCAAATTTATCTTATTTTAATCAATTTAATGAATCTATTCAAAATATTGTTCAAGAAATTGAAAAAGATTCAAATGCTGAAATTCATACTACGAGATCGTCAAATTTTTCTATTTTAGAAATGGCAAAAGGAAATTTAAATTTAAGACTCAATAATTCTGTTGTTTCTGAAAATAAAAATGATAAAGATGAAATTATACATGATAATTCAAGGAAAAATAAATGTAAATGTTAAATAATATTTTATTTTATTTAATTTTTTATTTTAATTGAATAATTAATTAATTTTTGAATTTTCAAAAAAAAAAATTAATGGGTAATTCAATGTATGAAGAACGAAAATTTAAACATAAATATAATGATAATTTATCAAATCTTAAAAAGATTTTAGAAGATAATTATCTTTTAATAGATTTATTTTCAAATATTTCAAATGATTTACTTTTACCAAATTATAATTTTGATAATAATATTGAATTCAATAATATATTAAATTTAACAAATCAAGAAATAGAAAATTATTTAAATGAAGGCATTTCTGAATTTCCATCAAAATATTCTTATTTATCAGAGAAAAATATTACATTTCAAAATGAAGATAATAATTTAAAAAAATATGAAGAAATATATAATAATTTTTTATATAATGAAAATTATAATAATAATAATATTTATTCAAAAAATAGAAGAAATACATCAAATCTTTTAAGTGAAACATCCTTTTCAAATAATGCATTTACAATAAATTTAGATAATATTTCTTCAATAGCTCCAACTGGGAAAATTTCTAGAAATCAAAGTTCACATGATTTAAATATTTATTCAATGTCTACTACTATTAATGGGAAAATTAATAGTCAATTAAATTCAACTATTAAAAAAAATAAAATACTTCAAATAGGAAAAAAAGAAGGATTTACTATTTCTCCTTCTAATAGTAATTCTCCTAATAAAATTAATTCTGAAAGAAAAGGAAGAATTAATATACCAAAACAATATAAAAAAAAATCAATATCACCTAAAAATAACTTTTTTATTCATAAAAATAATAATAATAAAATAATAAATTCAAAAAATACAAAAAATAATTATATAAATAATTCTATAAAAAAAATTTCAAATACAAAAATTAATAAATCATTTGGAAGAAATGAAAATAGAAAAATATTCCATGATTCAAAAAAATTTAAAAATAAATCATTGGATAGATTTCAAACAAATTTAAGTAAAGATTACTCAAATCTTCCATCAATAGATACAACATTTACAAGAAAAGCATCAAAAGATAATGATAATAATGAAAATAATCAAGAATTAACTAATTATTTTGGATTACCACTAAGCTTTAATAAAGAATTTTTAATTAAAAATGATAAAAAAAAAGAGAATAAAAATAATGGTTCTTATGTTAAAACTTTTATTAAACAAAAAGATTGTAAGTTAAATAATAATAATTTAAATATAACTCCTATTCAATTAAATAATAAAAAAAATAAAAGATATAAGAAGCAATCTCCTTTTAAAAATAAAATTAATTCAAATTTAAATATATCAAGAAATAATTCTTCTTTAATTAATAATAAAAAAAAAAATAGTAAAAATAAAAAAGAATTTAAAGAAGAAGGTGTTCAATATGAAAATATTATTTTTGATAGTGAAGAAGATAATAATCACATTCCAATTTATAATCATGTAAATAATTTGAATATCAAAAAAAATAAAAATGGAATTAAAAAGAATATTATTGATTATTTAAATTGTGAAGGAAATATTACTGATGATGAAACAAATTTGGATTTTATTCAATTAAAGCCAAAAGAAATGGAAATACCAAGAATTTCTATTGATAAAAATAATGAAAAAAAACAATCAATTATAAATGTCTCTATTAAAAAACTTGATATTGAAAGTGCCATTGAGAATAATGAATTAAATGATTTAAATAATAAAATATATAATGATGTTAATCATTTATATAATGGAAGTTTTCGAGAATGTTCTAAACAAGAACAAAATAATGTTAATATTATAAAAGATAATGATAAAAAAATTAATATTGATGGAAAAGATGTTATTTCTACTAAATTTAGTTTTAATATGTTTTCCGATATTAGTTCAAATAATAATTCTACTTCTAATTTTAATAACAAAAGCAATAAAGTTCAAACTGAAATAACTAGTGAAAATTCTGTGAAATTTGTAGATGGGATTAATGACTATTTAAAAAGTAGTAATATTTTAAATAGGAAATTATCATCATTTAATACACAATCAAGTAAATTTTCTTCTAATACTTATGGAAGTATAAATAATAATATCAATAATAATAATAATAATAATAATAACAATAATAACATATTTATTGAAAATAATTTTAAAAAAAATGAAAATCAAATAATAAATAATTATATTGATAAAATTGAGCATGATAAAGAAAATTATAATTATATGAATTATAATAATAATAATAAAAATTATAATCATCATTCTATTTATAATAATAATACAAATTATAGTAAAAAAACATATTATAATAAAAATACTAATGGCAATAATTTATTTCAAGAAAAAAATACTTTTAATTTTAAAGAAAATTATCATAATTATAATATAATAGAATCTAAAAAAAATAATATTAAATCGAATTATGATATAAATACAAAAAGATATAGAAGTTCATTAGATATTGATAATAATAATATTTATTGTAATGCAGAAAAAATAAAAAAATTAAAAGATATACAAATATTAACTTTATCAAATAAAGAATCATCAAATTAATAAAAAAATAAATAATTAAATATTTAATAATATTTTCTTATTAATATTACATTAAAAAAATATAAACATTAACATTTAATAATAAATAAAAATGAATTGTGAATCTCTTTCAAAAATTAATGGAGTTAATATAACAGAAAATAATGAAAATGAAAACGAAGAAATACTCCAAACATATTTTTCAAATGAAATACAACAAAATAACACATTAGAAAATGATAATAAAATAAAACAATTTAAAAAGAAAAAAATTTCAAATCCTCTAATTGAAAAGTTCAAAAATTACATATCAAATAGACCAATAACAGTTTATTCAAAAAAATCAAATTGTATATCATCATTTTCAGCATATTCATATAAAAATGGAAAAAAATATAATGAAGATAAACTTCATATTAATTTAAATATAAAAATAAATAATAAAAATTATTCATTTTACTCAGTTTATGATGGACATGGTGGTGATGTAGTATCAAATTATTTAAAAGATAATTTACAAAATGAAATAATAAAACATATAAAATGTTTTGAAGATATTAATCAATATTATAAAAAAATAATTTTAGAATCTTTTGAAAATATAGAATGTGATATAATGAAACAAAGTAAAAAAGATATTAAAATAAAAAAATCTGGTTCATGTGCTTTAATATTAATAACAAATGATGATAATATTTATATTGCTAATTTAGGTGATAGTAGAGGAATAATTTGTTCTAATAATAATTTAATAAATATATTATCAATTGATCATAAACCAAGAAATGAATATGAATCTCAGAGAGTTTATAAATTTGGAGGAAAAATTGAAAAAGTTAATGATATTTATAGAATTTTTCCTGGAGGCTTATCAGTTGCTAGAACAATTGGAGATTCTGAAAGTAAATTACCTGAATTTGGAGGAGTTTTAAATATTATTAGTTCTACTCCAGATTTATTAACTTTTAAAAATAATGGAAATATAGATTTTATTATTTTGGGTTGTGATGGTATTTATGATAATTTGTCTAATAAAAAAATTGTTTATTGTGTTTATTATACTCTACTTAGACAATTAAAAAAAAATGATGTTGTTAATAAAGAAAAAATTATATCTAAAATTACTAAAAATATTATAAAAGAAGCTTTAAAGTATCATAGTAAAGATAATTTATCTTGTATATTTTTAACAATGGAAAAATTTGAAAAATTATTTAATAAAGAAAAAACAACTTTAAATAAAATTCAATTAATTTTAGAAAAATTAAATGAAATACATGAATCAAAATGTAATTTATTATATGAAAATATTGAAGTAAAATATTTCCCTTTCAGTAATTTATATATAAAAAAAAGTGATTTAAGTCATGTTACAAATAAAACAGGATTCTTGAAAGGAAATAGTTCAATTAATCATACTTCAATTAAAATAGATGATTTTAGATTTAGTGGAGATAATTTTGTAATTGAAGGAAAAACTAAAGATTTTAATGAAGAATCAGGTGAAGAAACAGAAACATCTAATCCAAATAAAACAATAAAAGTTTCAAATTTTTGTTGTGGACTTTTTTCATAAATTAAAGTTAAAAATATTTATTTTAATAATTTCCATTCATTATATCATTAATGCTTTCTAAATTATATGAAACTAAAGAAAATAATTATTCAAATAGTTATCTTGTATTTTATTAGATAAATTATAAATAATATACAAATAATTTATATATTATATATAATTATAGATTTAATAAAGGTATAAAATATATCTTTTAAATATGATCTAACATTTGTAATATTTGTTTTTTTTTCTTTTCTAAAATATCATTCATAATTTCTTCCTCAGAAACTTTTTCATCAATTTTATCAAAATTATTACTATGTAATAACTTAAAAATTTCCAAATCCTTTTCACTAACATTTTCTTTCTTAACTTTATAAACATTCCTAGAATCCCCATCATCATTTTCTTTAACTTTCTTAACAGGTAAATTAATATTTTCAAATTCAATTTTCCCTAAATATTCCATAAAAAGTAATTTTTCCTTTTCACTTTCTTCTTTCAAAATATCATCATCATCATCATTAATATCACCATAATAATCTAAATCAATATTTTTATATAATTCAAAAATATTTCTCCTAGGAGCATTAGGTGGTTTCTTGATAAATAATTCTCTAACTCCAGGTAAATTTTTTGCAGCACCCCAATATTTATATCCTCCAGAATTTGGAACTTCATATCCTTCACTATCAAAATTTTTAGGAGCTAATTTTTTATAATCTGGTCCTCCTAAATATTTTATTTTATCTTCCCAATCACTTTTTTCTTTGAATAATTTATTTATATCATCATTCATTTCTCTTATTTTAAATTCACCTAATGATGCATTTTGAATGTCTGCTACTCTTTTTGTTATTTCTTTTATTACTTGGTTACGCCATCTTTCACAATCTTGTAGGTTATTACAGTCATCTACTTCTTTTGGACGCTTTAATGGAGTTTGGGAATTTAGTTCTTTTAATGTTGCTACCCAACGGTTTAATAAAGCATGGGCTTTTTCATCATTGTTTGATGACATTTTTTTTTTCTTTTTTTTTTTTTTTTGGTAATTTTTTTAAATTTATTTTTTTTTTTTTAAGTTTAAGTAATTATAATATTATATTAATTTATAATTGTTTTTATATTAAATGTCACAAGATGAAAAAAATGATATTGAAATGAATTCACCTGAAGATGAAATTAGTGTTGCTCATTTAAAAGAAATTTTTACTAAATATTTAAAATTTCATACTGTATATGAAACAATTCCTGAAAATATGAAAATATTAGTTTTTAATAGTGAATTAATGATAAAAGATTCAATTGAAGCTATGATTAAAGAAGATATTTACTGTGGACTTCTTTGGGATTCAAATGCAAATAAATATATTGGTATTTTTACTATAAGAGATGTATTAAGTTTAATTATGATCTCTTATCAACAATTAAATCAATATTTAAATAGTAATACTAATATTAATGATTTGGATACTTTAATTAAATCGATTGTTGAAATTTTCTCTAAAATGACTTTTGATAAAAATAAAATGGATTTGGAAGAAGAAGAAAAAATTGATACAACAAATTATGATAAAATAATTAAAAACTTTTCTGATTTTTTTAAATTATTTGATAACTTTACAATTAATGATTATGTCAATAAATTTAAAGATAAAGAACAAAATATGATTTCAATTTATTTAGATGGTAATTTACAAGATTGTATAAAATTAATAAGAGATAATCACATTCATAGAATTGTAGTAGAAGATCAAAAAAGTAATACAATAACAGGATTTATAACATACGAAGCAATATTTGAATTTTTCATTGAAAATTATTATAGTTCAATGAAAGAATTTGAAATCAAATTAAAAGATGTAAATATTATATCAAAAAATGTTTTTAGTTTAAAAAAAGATGATAATTTATGTAAAGCAATGGAACTTTTTTGTTCAAAAAAAATATCTTTAATACCAATTATGGATGATAAAGAAATTTTTGGTTATATTTATTTAAAAGATATAATATATTGTTTT
Source organism: Isotricha sp. YL-2021a (assembly GCA_023806865.1). Taxonomy (NCBI): domain Eukaryota; phylum Ciliophora; class Litostomatea; order Vestibuliferida; family Isotrichidae; genus Isotricha; species Isotricha sp. YL-2021a. The sequence continues at coordinate 27,953 of JAJJLH010002028.1, forward strand.
AGTAATGGAAATAATTTGAACTTTAATACTAAAATAAGTTCATTTTTAGAAGATTTATATGAAGGAGTTGATAATGATAAACCATATGGTAAAAAGAGAATTACTCAACTTGAGGAAACTACTGATTTAAAAAAAGTTTTTGAAGAAATGTCTATTTGTCCTGAAAGAAAATTAGTAGTCAAATATGAAGATCATATTGGTATTATAACTTTATCCAATATATTTACTGAATTGGTTGATTAAGATAAATAAAATTTTGATTAGAGTTAATTATAATAAATATAAAATAAAAAAAAAGTTTTTTATTTAAATAACAATATCATTAAACTTATTTACAATAAATAATAAAATAATAATTTTTTTTTTATATCATTACTTTTTTAAATAATTTAATTATAAATATCTTATTTCCTTGTTTTATTTTATAATTTTTAGTAAAATTTTCTATTTTTAAATTATAAAATAAAAAATATAAAAAAATGGGATGTGGAAATTCATCATCATTAACATTGGATTATAAAAATCCAAAATTTATAAAAGAAAATAAATTATATAATTTAAGAAATGACGAACTTGAATTATTAGGACAAGATGTATTAGATGATTGCATAAAAAAAGGAAATGGAACACCTGATGGAATAAATCAAATATATAATGAAATATATTCAATAAAAAAAGGGACAGGAAATTTAAAAGAAGATGAAATGAAAAAAGCAATTCAAGAATTATTTGTTCAACAAGCTTTAATGAGTGAAAATGTAATAGAAGAATATGATATAGAAAATAAAATAACAGAATTATTATCTAATTATTCAAAATATTTAATAGAACAATATACTAAAGAAAGTATAGATAATATTTTTCAAAGTTTATTTGTAACTTATCCAAGTAAACAAATTGGTTATTATATAAAATCTAATCCTAAAAATTTTTTAGAACAAGGATTAGATGAAGCATTTTATACAAATTTAAAATATAATAAGACATTTAAAGTTCAATGTATGGCTTTAAATATTGATAATACTCAAATAAATGATAATTATTTACTTGATAAATATTCAGAAATTATTGCTTGTAATGATGAATTAAAAACATTTATATTAATATTAAATGATAATATTCCATTAGGAACAAATTTAAAAGGTTTAAATAATATTTTCCATAGTTTAAAAGATCATCATTCATTATGTGCATTTATTTTTCTTAGTAAAGCATCAGAAAATAAATTAACATTAACACCAGAAATTGAAAATAATATTTTAAATTTATTAGATAAAATAACTTTAAATAAAAAAGAAATTTTAAATGTTTTTATAATGGGAAACTTTTTAACAAGTAATGATTATTTAAAAAAATTAACTGATGTTATTCCTAATGCAGGTGTTTTAAAAGTTTTTGCATATATTATAAATGATAATGATCCTCAAATTTCTGATGTTAATTCTATTGATAATTTAGTTTTTAAAGGTATTAGAAAAAATAATATGTTAACTGCAGTTTTTTTAGGAGGATTTAAAATTTCTGATAATAAAATTAAAGAATTTAGACAATTGGAAAAAGATAAATCAAATAATATTAAAATTTTACAATGTTCTAATCAATTAAATATTGATATTTAGATTTTGGAATTTTTAATTTAGTAAAAGTTTTTATTTGTTTATTTTCTAAATTTTTTTTATTTTTTTTGAAAAAATATTTATTGATTATAATATTATCATTTTATCACAAAATTTTAAAAAAAAACTAAATGAAAAATTCTTTTCTTCATTGATTATTTATTTTTTTTCTTTATTCCATATCTTCATCTTCATCTTTTTCTTCTTCATTATCACTTTCTATTTTTTCTTTAATTTTATGAACTTTTGTATCTTTTAAAAATTCAATAATAACTTCAATTCCATCTTTTCCAATATATTTACTCATTTTTTTAAATTCATTAATTATAAATTCTCCTAAAATAGAATTTGTTTTATTTAATAAATCAATAATTGTATCAGTGTATACTTTCATCCATAATTTATCGAATTTATTTTTAACAATTGTAATTAAATCTTCAATATCTTGAGTATAAGTTGATTCATCTTTTAATAAAGGAATCAATAAAATTAATCCAATTTTATTTATTAATTTTGTTTTAATTTCATTATTTTCTTTGGATAATATTTTAAAATATTTTAAATATTGTTTTGAATCAACTTCTATTTTTTTATTTTTAATTAAATCTTGTATTTTTTTATTAACATCAATTAAAATATTTATTACTTTACTTGATTTCATTGGAATTATTTCATTCCCTTCATAAGTTGGTTTTATTAAAGATAAAATTAATAATATTGTTTTTTCTTCAATTAAATTATTAAAAGTTATGTCAATTTCACTTGATGATGAATAAAATTGAATAAGGAAATAATCTAATATTTTATTTTTTAATTCTTTAGATATTATTTCTTCATTTGAATTTAAAAATAATATTTTTAATGCTGTGGTATTAAATAATATTTTTTCTATATCTTCTTCAGTTAAATCTATTAAGGAATTAATATATTTTTCTTTATCTTTTTTCTTCAATTTTGAAAAAAGAAAAATAAAAAAATTATTTAATTTATTTGGAGAAAATTTTTCTTCATTTTCATTTCCAAAAATTTTTAATAAATTAAAACAATAATTACTAATTAAATCATTCTCAGCATTTGATTCATTTTGATTTAAAGTTTCTGAAATAAGTTCTGTTAATAAATATGTATATTTTATTTTTTTATTAGAAGAAAATTTCAATAAAGATAAAAAAAATGAATCATCAAAAATTTGTGTAATATAATCAATATTAAAGAATTTACTAATAAGAAATTTTGAATATGAAAAAATTAAAAATTCAAAATTTTTTTGTGATATTTTTTTAAAATCTTCAATACAATTTTGATCAATTAATATATTCCATATTTTATATGAATATTTAGGTTCATTTAATTTTATCAATAATTCAGAAAGTAAATTAAAAGAAATATGGAATTCTTGTTCATTATTATTTTTCTTATTAATATTTATTTGTTCTGATAATAATAAATCAAAATATTTTTTAATAGGAGTTTCCCTTTCATTTAAATTGGAATCAAATAATTCATTAATGATATTACTTGGTAAAAATCCTTTAAAATTATCTTTATATTTAATTAAAATAAAATATAAAGAAAATTCAAATATTGATTTTGAATTATTTAAATTATTTTTATTTTCACAAAATGAATCTAATAATTTAAAAACCCCATCAAATAATTTATTATCTTTTTTAATATTATAAAATTTTGTAAAAATTTTATCTATAAATTCCTTTAATAAGATAATAATACTAATTTGAAGTGATTTAAAATTTTTTTCAATAATAAAAATTTGTTTAAGCATAAATAAAATATTATCTTCAGAAAGATTTTTTTGATTTAAAATAACTTTATACATTATAATAATACCACTATTTGAACAAATTTTAATATGTTTTTTTTCATTATTTGGAACAAAACTTTCTTTTTGAATTGAATCTAATAAAGCTGAGAAATTAATATCTTTTGAAAATTTATCAATTAATAATTGAAAAGTTATTGCAAAACCTTTTCTATATTCTATTCCTGTTGAAGATAATCCTCCTATTATTCTCTTAAAAGTATAGAGAAGATTTTCATTTGGAGATTCAAATATTTTTAAATAATATTTATATTTTTCTTTATTTATGTTTGTTTCTTCTTTTTCACTTATTAAATTAATGATGTTATTTGCATTTTTTAATATTTCTACTTTTGAATTTGTTTCCTTTAAATTATTAAAATATGAAAGAAAATCTGGATTTTTCATTTAGATATAAAATAAAAATTAAATAAATTGATAAGAAAATTTGTCCAATTAAAATTAATTATTTATATTTTTTAAATTTTATAAATTTTTTTTTAAAAAAATAATTTATTAAACTAGTAATTTAATTTAAATAATTATAATCAAAAAAATTAAAAATAAATATTAGAAATAAATTCTTTAAAAATAATTTACCAACTCAAACAACTGAAAATAAACCCAAAATCCCATCAAAAAACCGCATCAAAAACCAAAGAAACCTATTAAAAAATTCTTAAAACTCCACCAACAAAAAACAAAAAACCACATTTAAAAAACCAATAAAAAATCATAAACAAAACTCCTAAAAATTACAAACCTAAGATATCTTATATAAAATCCCTCTAAAAAAATAATATCATTTTACCAAACCAACACAAAAAAAAACACCAAAAATGTCAAAAGAAGATTCCCAAAAACAAATACCTCAAATAAACCAAATACCATCCCAATCTGAAACTCAAACAGAACAAAACATCCAAGTTCAACCAATTGAAACTAAACAAGAAGAATATGGTGAAACACCATATCGTTGGTACGTAATGATATCATATTTCCTTTTAACATTTGCAAATGGACTTCAATGGGTGACATTCTCAGCATGTGCAGATAATTTTTCATCAGCTTATAATATGCCATCATGGAAAGTTAATATGTTCTCATTAATGTATATGATAATTTATCCATTTGTATGTATTCCTGAAGGATGGCTTGTTGATTCTTATTCTACTCGTTTAGGTCTTATTATTAGTGCTGCTTGTACTTTAAGCGGTGCTGCTATGAAACTTCTCGTGAACAAAAGCATGGCATGTGCTTTCATCGGGCAGTTTTTAGCAGGATTGTTTCAACCTGCAATACTTAACTCGCCTGGGAAAATTGCTGCCAACTGGTTCAGAGAGGATATTCGTACTTTAATTTGTACTATTTGTTGCTTAAGTGATACTATTGGAATTTTTGTTGGGTTTTTATTTCATGTTCCTATAATTGATGATGATGCTGAAGGACAAGAATTTAAAGATGATTTTTTTAAATATGTTTTTTGGGAATTTATATTAAATGCTGTTTTTTGTATTCCTACTTTCTTTATTTTTAAAAATAAACCAGATATACCACCAAGTCCTAGTCAAAAAGTGGAAAATACACCACAAACTCCTGGTTTGGTTGACAGTTTAAAATTATTATTTACAAATAAAAGATTTATATATCTTTTAATATCAACATTATTCATTGTAGGATACTATGATGTTTATGGTACAATCATAAATTCATATTTTGCAACATATAACATAACAGATAGTCAATGTTCCTATATTTATGCAGTTTCAAGTGTAATTGGAATGATATCATCATTAGTAATGTCATGGTTACTAGATAAATATAAAAAATTTAAATTATTTATGATTGGAATGGCAATTGTTGGTTCAGTTTTTCAAGCACTTTTAACTTTATTACTTGAATTAAGTGTTAATCATAAAAGTGTTAATGCTTATGCTGTTGGAATGGTTATGTATTCTTTAGTTAATGCTATTGTTATTCCTTTTTATACTATTGGAATGAATTATGCTTGTGAAATTACTTATCCTGTTGGAGAAAGTATTAATGGTGGAATTATGATGAGTATGAGTCAAATTTCAGGGATTGCTGGAACATTTTTATGTGATCATTTAATTAATCATCAAGAAAAAAAAAAATATTTAAGTAATATTGTTTTACTTGGATTCTTTGTTATTGCTTGTATTTTTGTCTTTTTATTTGATGAAAAACTAGATAGACATGAAGTTGATGCGCAAGGAAGAAATAAAATTGATGATGGGAAGAAAGATAATAATGATAAAGATGATAGTGATGAAAAAAAAAATATTGATGAAAATTTAGATAATCCAGATAAAATTGAAGTTAAAAATAATAATAATAATGAGGAAAATGATGAAAATAATGGAGTTAAGACAGCTAAAGAATTATTAAAAGCATAAAAGATAATATTTATTATTATTATTATATGATTAAAGAATTTATGAAAGTATCATATTAATAGTAATAATATTTTTATTTATGTTAAATATTTATTTAAATTAATGATTGAAAGATAATAGTTTTCTTTCATTAATTAATTAAATTATATATAAACTTTAAATTTTTTTATTAAATTTAAGTATATACTAAAATATATTTTAAACCCAATTCACTTAATTATAATACCAAATAAAAAATAAAATTTGAATATTATAATATATATAATTCATATTAATGAATTAAAATATTATGCATAATTTTTTGCATTTGCAAGTTTTTGTTTCATCTACTTGAATAATATTTTCATATTCATTATAAGTCATTTTTAAATTATAATTTTTATATGATTCTATATTAACTATATTAATAAAAGGAATAGCAAGAGATACATTTTTTTTTTTTTTTTTTTTAACATGAAATTTTTTTTTAATGTTAAAAGAAGAGATTGTAGAACTTTTATTATTTGTTAAAAAACTATTATAAATTTTTCCTTTTAATGGATTTATTGAAGCTTCTAACATATCATGAATAGTCATTTCTTCTTCATATTTTTTTTTTTTTTTATATTTATTTATCATACTACTTTTTGATTTATATACTTGTGATAAGTAATCTTCTTGTCGTATTGTCATTTTATCTGATGAATGAGTTTTTTGAATATCATTCTCAAACATTGAAAAAAATTTGATTTTTATTTTTAAAATTAAATTATATTATATTTTTATAATTATAATTATTTTATAATTAAGGATTTTAGTTTTTTAAATTTTAATTTTTTTTAGTTTTATTTTTTTATTATTTTAACCATATTAGAAGTTAAATCAAATAATTCATGTGTTTTAATATTATAATAATTTTCCATTTCTTGTTCGTCGTTTACAATTTCAATTTCATTATTTCCTTTTTCTTCAATTTTTACCAAAGGATAATTAAATTTAATAATATCTTGAGTATATTTTCTTGTTTCATCAATATTATCATTAAATAATTTTGATAATTCACTTAAATCAATAGTTTCATTTAAAAAAATATAATTTTCAATAATTATTTCTTTAAATTTTGCATTAAATTTATCAATATAATTATAAACAAAATAATCATTTTTCATAATTTCTTTACATTCATCAAATAATTTAACACTTTTTTCAATATCATAATTAATGAAAATTTCTTTAAATAAATCAATAAATTTATCTCCTTGAATATTCATTTTTTTGATACTTTCTTTAATTTGATAAATATATCTTTTTGATTTAGTTAAAATTGAAAAAATAATTAAATAAGGATACATATAATTAAAAACATTTTCAATAATAGTAAAATAAATATCTTTAAAAAGAGTATCAAGAAATAATTCGATATTATTTTCTAATAAAAATAAAGACCAATGAATAATATAACCTCTATATAATAAAATTTCTTTAAAATCAACCTGAATTTTATCAACTGAATCAAAATTTGTTTTTTTAAATTCAGTATCTAAATGATCTTTAAGATGATCTAAACTATTTAATATATCAATAAAATTTTTTTCAATTATTTTTCCATCTTGTTTAGTTAAAACATTAATTGAATATAATAAATATAAAGCATATATAACTTTTGATAAATTCTTATTTACTATTTTATTTAATTTTATAAAACTTGATAAAAGATTTCTTGCTTTATCAAATTCTAAACTATCATATAATTTCTTTGCATATAATATAATTAAATTTGGTGAAGTTTCATCAATTATTTTTCTCCCTAAAGAAAATGAATTAAGATCATAACTATTTTCTTTAATACAATTATTTGATAAATTTAAAAATCCTTCTAATTTTTCAGCAAGTTCTTTTTTTTCTTTTTCATTTTTTTCTTTTAATTCATTAATTTTTGCCTCATCAAAAATATTATTTGATTTTTGTTTTTCATAATCTTGAATTGATGAAAGTATTTTTGTATATAAATTTTTAATATCTTCATTTGATGAATTATTCTTTTGAAGAAATTCTAAAATTTGAATTACTAAATGTGGTTCTAAATATTTTAAGTATAACATGTTTGAGAGGGAAGACATTACTCAGATATTAAATAATTAATTTTAAATAAATAAATATTTATAACTATGAATTTTAAATTAAGATAAAAATATAAAAAATTAAAACATAAAAACATAATATTATTCAATTAAATTATTTTCAAAAATTATTCTAAATTAATAACTGAATATTCACAATAATTAAATAAAAAATTTAAAATAAAACAAATAAAATGGAAGAAAAAAAGAAAAAAATTATATCTAAAAGAAGTATAAAATTCCAACCAAAAAAATCTGTATTAATAGAAAAACGTTTAGAACAAAAAACAAAATTAATCCCAAAATTAGAATCTCTTTTATCAAAACCATGTTCTCAATATGGATACACAGCTGATATTTTATCAACATTAGAAGAATTATCAATAACACAAAATGATTTTTTTCAAATTTGCTTAAGTTGTCTATCAAAAACTGCAAGAAAAAAAGAAGAAACAAATTTAATTTTTGGTTATTTATATTTAATGAATGATTTTGTTAATATGCTTAATAAAAATAATGGAACTCATGTCTTTGAAGATTTACAATTAATTGCAAAAAATTTAGGTTATGAAAAATTACCTGAATCTCATATTTTAATGAGATTAGGTGAGAAAGGTAAAAAAGCTTATATTACTTTAAATGGTAATATTGATATTTTAATTAAAACAAGTAAAGAAATGAAAGTTTTAGAAAAAGATTATTTATATTATATTGCTAATTTAATAAGATGGAAAGAATATGGTTTAGTTAATATTGTTATTAATGACAATTTTCAAATTTTTCCTTTGGAAATTATTGATGATATAACACAAAAAGATATAACACAAAAAGATAATGATAAAATAAATAATACTAATAATTATGAAAATGAGACTATTAGTTCAGAAAGAAAATCAATAATTGAAATAGAAGTTTCTAATAATGAAAATAATATAAAACAAGAAAAAGATAAAGATAATGATAAAGATAATTTTTCATATTTTAAATTAAATCCCCAAAACCAATTATTAAAAGATCCTCAAAAAACAAAAATATATAAAGCATCAAATTTACTCTCACTTTTCAAATTAAAATTATCGGATAAAAAAAACGAAAAAGAAATAAACAATGTCTCAACAGAAAATTATATAAATAGATTAAATGTATGTCGAGATTACACAAATATAGAAATTCCTTTAAATAAAATAGGATTAGAAAATTTTTACAATTTAAAAATATATTCTTATATAAAAATAATATCAAGAACAACTGGATCATTATTTGGAGAAATTGCCTTAAGTGATCCTCAAGCATTAAGAACAGCAACAATTATTACTACTTCAGAAAGTCATTTTGGTACTTTGAATAAGAAATCTTATAATCAATCTTTAAAAAGTGGAGCTGAAAAACAACAAAGACAAACTGTAGTTTTTTTAACTAATTTCCCTGTTTTTAATTCTTTTCCAATTGTTACTTTTTTTAAAAGATATTTTACTTTTTTTTCTGAGAAAAATCCTATTAAAGGTTCATTTATTTATTGTCAAGATGATAAACCAAATTTTTTTGCTTTATTAAGAGAAGGAAGTTATGAAGTAACTTCAAAAATGAATCTTAAAGAATTAAGTAATTTAATTGCTTATTTATTAAATAAATCAAATACTGATGAATGTCAAAATAAATTAAATGATTTAATTAATAATGAAAGAGAAATTTATCATATTATGAAAGAGAATGCTAAATTTAAAGCTTTTTATTATAAAAAAGAAGTTTTTAGAATTAGTGAAATTCAATCACCTGAATTTATTGGTTTTGATGATTTTATTAATTCAAAAGGAAAAATTACTTTTACTGTTGAATGTAAAAGTCCTAAAGGACAATTTTATACTTTGAGTTATGATTTTTATAAAGAAATGAAAAATAAAGAATATTCTATTAGAAGTAATGAAGTTTTTATGAAAAAAAATAAAATGGATGTTATGATTAAAAGACTTTTAATTATTAGGAATAGTTTAATTAAATCTTTTTTTGATTATAAAATGGAAAGAAATCCTATTGAGAAAAAATTAAAAGAAAATTTTAGGGAAGAATTATTAAAGGAAAGAAGTGCAAAAAGATTATTTGAAAGTAAAAAAATAATATTTAGAAAAGATTTATTAAACTTATTCCAAAAACAAATTTCTTTAAATTCAAAAGAAAAAAATATAATAACAGAAAGAACAAAAAAAAACTCCCAAGAAAAACAAAAAGATAAAAAAACATTAACATCACAAAATTTCCGTTCATCAAAATTACCAAATTCAAAAAAAATGAAAAGAGTAATAAAATTACAAGATAAAAAACATTTAAGAATAAAAACAGATAGTAATAAATTATTAAGAATAAGAGAACAAATTTTACTTCCAGGATATTTTTCTCCAAAGGAAAAAATAAAGCAATTATTACAAAATAAATATTCAATTTACAGAGAAATAAATTATTTTTCAGATAATGATAACACATCAGATATTTATAATAGTAATGAAATAAAATCAATTGAAAATGAAACAACAAATAATAAAACTTATTATAATACTGATAATACTTTTATTTCTCAAAATAAAGAAAATGAATTAATTTCACAAGGAAAAAAACCACCTAAAATAATGATGAATGATATGGTTTGGGAAAATGTAAAACCAAAAATGAAATTTCCTATTTTTCAACAATTATCTTTTTCTAAAATTAAAAATAATAAATTATATATTCCTCATTCAAGGAATTTTAATATTAATATTAATCCTGGGTCACAAACTCCTAATAATAATAGTAATTCTATTAATTATTTCTTTAATAATACTCATGGGAATTTTCATCAAGGTAAATTTTATAGGAAGGAAATTAATATTATTAGAGAAAATAATACTTCAAAAAATGTTGTTGATATTTATGGTTATTCTAATTTAAAAAAACAAAAATATTCTTTTGATAGAATTAAAAAATTAATTCTGAGTAATAATAGATTACAAAATATGTTTGGTGGACATTTCAAAAAATAAATTTTTCATTCATTTATAATAAATTGATTGTATAATAACTCTTATAAATAAGTAATTATTTAATATATATTTCTATTAAATATTAATATAATATTAATATTATTAAATTAATAATATCATTTTATTTATTTTTTATTATTATTTGCTTTTCTTTTTCTATAATTTTATTTATTAATTCTTTAAAAGTTATTTTATTTAATTGACCTAAATCAAATAAACAAACTAAATGTATTAGTAAATTTTCTTTTAAATTATTTTTAATAATAATTTCAAAATTTTTTTCAATAAATTCTTCTAAATAATCTTTCATATAAAATTTATATATATCTTTATTTATAATATATTTATTCCATAATTTATAAAATTGTTTATCTTTAAATGAAACATCAGTAATTTGGTCAATTTGATTTTCTTGTTGTTCTCTTAAATCATCATCATCAATTTCATACATTTCACTTTGTTTTTTTCCTGGATCCATTAATCCTCCTATTACAGAGTTAAAATATATTCTATTTATTTTTTCTTTTGAACTTTCTTCTTTTTTTATTTGAAATATATATGAATTAGAATTTGACATTTTACAATTTAATTATAACAAAATGAAATTACATTTATATATGTAATTTAATCAATTATTTTTTGTCAAAAATTATCTCTCATTTAATTTTATATTTGATTTAATTTTATTCTCAATTAACCATTTACAAAATTTCTGAAAATATTTAAATATAATAATTCATTTTTTAAAAATTAAGACAAAAAAAATAAAAACAATTTCTCCAAAACAAAAACCAAAAAAAAAAAATAAAATAAAAATACCTTATCTAAAAAACATAATATTTACTTTCCAACATAATTAATAAAAATACATTCATTCTCATAAGCATATTCATAATCTTCTGCATCTGAACTAATTTCTTTCTTAGTAACAAACCCATAAACTTTAATAGTCTTATCAAAAGAACTAGTAACAAATCTTCCATCATCTAATTGTAAAAAACAGCTAATTTTATCTTTATGAGGAGTACCAAATCTCAATTCAACTTTTTGATTTTGCATATTAAAAATTTGGAAAATTTCATCTCTATATAAAGTAACTAATCTCCCATCTTGAATTTGATAAACAAAATCTTCACCATGAAAACACATTTCAATATCTTTATTTCTCATATTATAAATTTTAACCCAACCATCATAAGTTACAACAGCTAATTTTTCATCAAATAATTGAATAATATTAATTAATTTATTACCAAAACCTTCATAAATATTATCACAAGAATTTTTATGAATATTCCAAATTCTAATTGTTTCATCCCAAGAACAAGATGCAAATCTTCCATCTTTTAATAAACAAATTGAAGGAATTGGGGCATTATGTCCTAAAAATTTTTTAAGACATTTAATTGGAGTTTCAATATTATTTTCATTTGGATATTTAAAACCAGGTAATTTTATTATTTCTTTTATATCCCATACTCTAATTTCTTTCCCATATGATGATGTTATTAATTTATCATTTTGTCTTATTACACACATTAATTTTCCATCTTGTTGTATTTGTCTTGTTATATGAATTTTTTTTGTTCTTAAATTATAAACTATAAATTCTTTATCCCAAGTAACAATAATAATTAAAATTGGATTTTTTTTATTTTTAACAGATTCACTATTATAAACTGGGATTAATCCTATTATAATATCATCTAAACGTAAAGTAAATTCATATTCTAATGTACGTGATGTTAAATTCCATATTTTTAATGTATTATCCCATGAGAAAGAACCTATTAAAACATCATCTTTTTTTATTGAAGGGAGTTTCACTATTGAACATATTCTCTTTTCATGTCTTGCTGTGTTTTTTCCTGTAATTTCAAAACCGATATTATCAAAAAATGGTAAATTTCCTATGTCGTTTAAACTACGTAAGATTTGCCTTTTTGTAAATTCATCCCCTGCATAATCTTGGAGATGATATTCTTCGGGGATGTCCCAATTTTTTAATGAGTATATTTGGTATATTATTTCATGGACTTTTAATGCTTTTTGGAGACGTTTATTTTCTTGGATTATTTGTAAACGACGTTTTTTTGGGACGAAAGACATTAATGTTACTAATGTTTTTTTCATACGAATGTTGAATATATTTGATGAGTTCATTTTTTTTAGTTATTTTTTTTAATTTTATTTTTATTTTTTGTTTTTTTTTTGTTTTTTAAATTTCAGGGGTTTATAATCATTTTTTTGATATATTATTTTATAAGAATTTAAATATAGAGTTTTAAAATAAATCTATTTGAAATTCTAATTCAAATGAAATATAAAAATAATAATAAAATATATATAAATTATATATAATAATCACTTTTTAATTAAGTTTTCTTTTTTTTTTTCTTTTATGATTGTTTGATTCTGATTCTGAATCATTATTATCTTCATCTGAATTGGAAATATCAGATGAATCGACTTGTTCTGAATCACTTTCATTTTCATCATCATCAGAATCTTCATCAGAATAATTATTACTTCTTTTCCTTTTTTTTTTATTTTCTTTACCTTTTTTTTTTGGTTTCTTAATATTAATATTATTTTCTTCTGACTCTTCTTTTATAACATAATCTGGTACTGCTTTTCTATGTAAATTTTCTCCAGTTATTTTTTGATATTCTTTTAGTTTTTCTTCCCTTTCTAGTATTATATCAACTTTTTGAAGTTTCAATAACATTATTTTTGATTCTAGTTTTTCTTTTACTGTAGCACAACCCATTATAATTATTATTAATTGATTTATACTATAATTAATATAAATTCAAATCTTCAAAATAAATAATTATTAATAAATAAATCAAATTAAAATATAAAAAAAACTTTATACAAAACAATATAATAAAAAAAAAATACTAAAAAACACAAAAATCAAATTTCACCAATAAATAATAAAGAAAAAATAATTAACAAACATATAAAATAAAGGCAAAAAACCTAAAAAACAACCAATTTTATTTATACAAAGCATCATACATTTCAGGCATTTCATTAAAGGGAACAAAATCTTCCCTAACTCCTTTTCCATTCATCCTCCTTTCATCTTCAGTTTCATAAATCATTTCATGATCTTGCCAAAACTTATTACAAACAGCACAACAAAAAGCTGAATTAAAAGCACCACAACCACATTTCTTACAATTTAAATATCCACTTCCATCATGTTCATTCCATCCATGTTTACATTTACATTTAGCTCTCCAACCTTCATAAGTAAAACCTTTTTGAAAAGGAATCCAATACTCACCAATTTCTTCAGGATAAACAGGAATATATTTAAATCCTTTACAAGCACAATTTCTACATTTATTACTAAATTTCTTTTTAGTTAAAATTTTCTCATGATTAGGGAAACCATGACCACAAATACACATTGAATTTGAACCAATACGAAAACAATCAACTGTCTTTCCTCCTCTTGATGTTGTTGACCATGTAACATAAATCCCACTTTCAATTGCTTCTTGTGCATGAAGTCTTTCATTATCCATCATTTCTTGTGTTCCTCTAGTTAATCTATTTTGTTTTACTGTATTTACTAAAACTCTCCCAGCCATTTTTGCCATTTGTTTCTCTTGATTTGTCATTTTATTTTTTTTAGCTTCTAAAGCATTGGAATCAATATCTAAATCTGGATCTTCCATTTTTTGAGTACGAATTTTATATTGCCATGCTTCAGGTTGATTTTTATTTTTGGGATTGTTTACTAATGCTTGTATTGTTGTTACTCCTGAACCATTTGTTCTTGTTATTACACCATTTTTGTTTACTGTTGTTTTTGTCATTGAATATTTATTTGGATCTGCATAATATAAGTCAACATCTTCTGGAAGGAAATCTTGAGGGTTGTTTCCTGAAGGAAGGGCTTTTTGATTTGCTCCTGGAACATCGTCGTATAAGGAGTATTTACCTGTTGGAGCTGTGAATTTTTTATCAGATTGTTTTTTAGGCTTCGCATATATATCATATACTGGTTTGCCGTGCTTTTTATCTTTCATTTGACGGAAGACATTTGCGTTGATTCTATCCATTTTTTTTTATTTTTTTTAGTTTTATTAATTTTTTGTAGGGTTTTTTTTGCTTTTGATGTTTATTAAAGTTTCTTATTAATTTTTTTTTTATTTTTTTTTTATTTATATATTGGGAATTTTTTTATATATTTTTTAATTTTGAAAAAAAATATATGATTAATTGTGTAATTAATAAGACTTATTTTTATAAATATTCTCCAAATCAAGATAATAAAATTTCATATCCAGTACCTAGAAATTCTTCAAATAGTATACAGCAAAATGAGAAAAAGATAAAAAAGGAAAAAAATGAATATTTAAAAGATAATGCAAATATAAAGCAAAGTAATGAAATAACAACATCATCATATCAAAATACAAAAGTAAATAATAAAATGAAAAAAAGAAATCCTCATTATAAAAGTAATAAAAATTTATTAATATCAAAGGAAAGTATTATAAAAAATATTTTAGGTCATGATTTAAAATTTAATAATGAAAATAATTTAAGAAGTTTTTCACCAAAAACAATTCGAAATATAAAATTAAGTCAAAAAAATTCGTTAATATTAAATCGAATTGATGAACCTTTATTAATATTAAAATTTAAATATTTTGATAATGAAGAAGAAATCAATATTTATTATGATGATGATGGATTAATTATTTCTGAGAAAATAAATTCTATTTTTCATTTAAATTTGAAAAAAGATGAATTACAAAAATTAGGTTTATTAATTACTTCTGAAATAAATAATATTATTGAAGTTAGAAATAAAAATAATTCAATTAATAATTTTGGTTGTATTATTGATTTAAGTAATTTGATTAAAAATAGTAGAAAAAAAAAAATTACAATGAAATTTAATGGGAAAAGTTATTATTATTTTATTAATAATTGTATTGAAGATATTAATTTAATTGTTGATGATATTTTTAAAAAGGTTAATAAATTTAATCAATATAATCAAAAAGATTTAAAACAAGAAATAACACTTTCTATTATTGGAATGATAAAAAATACATAAATTGAAAGTAATTAATCATTTAATTGATAATATAGGAAAAAATAGATTAATAATGTTTTTGTATAAATTAATAATTAATTAAAAGTAAATTATTTTTTTAAATAATGTATTTTATGAAAATGAAGATTTAAATAAATTAATCAATAATAAAATTTCTTATTTCTATTTCCTAATAATAAAGAATAAAATCAAAAGCAATTTTTTGATAATTAAAAAACTTTATTAAATCAATTTAGTCATCCCAAATAATTGATATATCTTATAAAAATTAAGCATATTATCAAAATAATCAACAATGAAAAATCATTTTAAATATTAAGATTTAATAAAATTTTTATAGAAAATATTTTCAATTCAATATTGAATAATGTTTAATATTATTATTACATTAATATTTATATATAAGAAAAATATTGTTAAAAAATTGTATAATAATTTCAAATCTTTTTAAAATAGTTTTTTACATTTTTTTCAAATTAAAAATGATTATCACTTTTCAATTAAAAAATATTATATCATTTATGAATAGATTATATAGTATTATATTAAAAAAAATTATTTCAAAGAGATTTTTAATATTTACTTTTTTATATTATAAATAATTATCTTATATTTTTTTATTATTAAAAATATTATTATTTATAATAATTAACTATCTTTGAATCAATGAAGGAAAATGGAAATGAAGAATATATTGAAAACAATGAAGACAAAAAAAATATTGATGATTTGAAAGAAAATGAATTTGAAATTTTAAAAGAAGATGCAGATTATGATATAATTTTCAAAATAATGTTGATAGGTGATGCTTCAGTAGGTAAATCTACATTGATAAATAAATTATTAAAACAAGAATCATCTGAAAAATCTACAATTGGATTTGATTTACGTAATGTTAATATTAAAGTAAAAGATAAAATTTGTAAATTAGAAATTTGGGATACTTGTGGACAAGAAAATTATAGAAGTTTAATGACAAAATTTTATAAAAATTCATCTTTAATGATTTTAGTTTATGCAATTAATAATAGAAAATCTTATGATGAACTAGATTATTGGAAAGAACAAATTAAACAATATTGTAAAGAAGGAATAAAAATTATATTAGTTGGGAACAAAAGTGATTTGAATGATGAAAGAATTGTGAGTGAAGAAGAAGGAAAAAAATATTGCCAAAAAAATAATTTTGATTCTTTTTTTGAATCAAATTTTCATGAAGATAAAAGTATTGAAAAAATTTTTTTTAAATGTGTAGATTTATTATATAAGGAATTTATAAATATGGATATAGATGATATTAGACTTTCTATAGGATCTTTAGATAAATATGGCCTAGGAGATAAAAATAATATTCCTAATAATTCTAATACTAATAAAACTAATGATGATAATAAGAATAAAGAAAATAATAATAGTAAAGGTAATTGTTGCAAATGAAACAATTATGTTAATTAATTTTATTTAGATTTAAAACAATTTATTTTAATTACTAAAAAATATTTTTTCTTTATTATTTTATTTAAGCATCAGTATCATCATCATTTTCCAAAACAGGTAAATAAGGAATTTTTTCTAAAATTTCATCTTTACCATTTAAATTACATTCATATTCATTTTCAATTCTTTCATTTTTAAATCCTACATAATAAGGAATAATAAAAGAAACAATAGAAATTAAAATAGCACATAAAACATCACAAAAATAATGATATCTTAAAAATAAAGTAGCCAAAGCAATTAAAAATGAAAAAATAAAAGCAATGCTTCCACTAATATATCTTTTCATTCCAAATAAAGCAATAGAAATACATAAAGATTCAGCAACATGTCCTGAAGGGAAAGAATTAGCACTTCCATTATCTTTAAATAATCTATTTAAAAATTTTGAAATACCACTTAATTTTAAATAATGAATATATTTATTTTGTAAATATAATCTTGGAGAACTTGCTGGGATAATAGTATTTATTATAAAAACTAAACTATATGTGAAAATATATACTGAGAAAATAAAAAATAATTCACTCCAATGTTTATTATATTTTTTACTTTTATTTCCATTATTATTATATCTGTATACTGTTTCGACTATACAATTTGAATAACATAAAATATAAATGAAAATATATGGAATAATATAATATAAAGAATAGAAAATTTGTAAGAAATTATTTAATAAAGAACCTAATTTTGTATGAGGACCAATTGAATTATTTGTATCTAAATATAATGAAAGTTGTCCTAATGGGAAAAAATGACCTAAAAAAAATTTATCTCCTTTTATTATAATATTATCTTTTAAAGGTAAACTATGTGAAATTCTACTTGAACCAAAATATAATGTTGGCAAATGAAATATTAAAATAAACATTAAGATAAACATACATATTTCTCTTTGTAACCATTTTGATTCGTCATAGGCAAATTTAAAAAAATATATTATTATCATTATTACAGTTATTATTCCTACTCCTATTGAAAATAGTGTTTGTGGTATTAAATAAAATGAAAAATATAATGGAATTATGAATGATGATATTATAATTGATATAAAAAATATTTTTTCAGTTGTTTTTAAATTTTTTATTGATTCAAATACTTTTTCAAGTCCCATTTAATTAATTAATTTTTATTTATTTTCCTCGTTTTTTTTAAATATTTATTTTATCCTGTTAATTATTTAATACGTTTATTTTTAATTAAAAATATTTAATTTTTAACAAAAATAAAAAGAATAAATGGAAAAAAAATGTCCAATTTGTCTTTTAACATTTGATTTAGAAAAATTAAATAAATTACCATGTTTACATTATATATGTAATAATTGTATAAAAGACTTTATTCACCATTCAAATCAATGTCCAATTTGTAAAAAAGAATTTGTAAATTATGAATCATCAAATAAAGAAAACATAAATTTAACACAAGAAGATTTATATTTAATAGAAAAGGAAAAAAAAGAATTATTAAATAAAGAAGATTTTGATTGTTTAACAGTAGAAGAAGTAGATAAACAGTTAAAAATACTTAAAAAAATAATTGATGATATATCATTAAATTTTTCAGGTTGTGGGAATAAAGGAAGTGATTATGAATTTAAAATTATAAATGGAGTATATGATAAAATAAATGAAACAGATAAATTACTTGATTTAGAAGAATTTAATGGTAAAACAATAGCAAAAAATATTAATGATATAATTTTGGAAATTAAAAGATTAAAAAGTAGATATTATTATAGTGAAAGTAATGATAAATTTAGTGAGAAAGAAAGTATTATTAAAATTAATGATAATGATGAAGATAATGGATTTCAATATCAATTTAATATTGAATATGTAGATAATAAAAAATATAATAAGAAAAAAAAGAAGAAAAAAAAATAAATTTATAAATTGATTTATTAATAATTAAAAATATGTTCTAATTATTTTGTAAATTTCATAAATTTAAAATACAAAAAAAAATATATATTTTAGATTAAACAAACTAATCATCAATAACTTAAATTACAATTCTAATAAAAAATATTATATTAATTGTAAAATCCTAATTTTAAATATTAATTTTCTTGTTTCTTTTTATTATCAATATTATTATTTTTAATATAATTTTTATTATTATTTTGAGAATTATTAGAATAATCCATATTTAAAATATCAGGATATGATGCCAATAATCGATTAATAATCCTTTCACCAAAAGGAAGCATTTTCAATTTATCAAATTGACTAATTATAATATTTAACATTTGTTTTTGAATTTCATTATTACTTAAAGCTAAAACTTTCTGTACAACATAATTCCCATGTTCATCAATAATTAAATCAATAATATTTTCAGTTTTTAAAATCCTATTAATTAACCTTTGTTTAATAACACCATCACAAAAATCAAAACATTTTTCAACAACATTAGAAGAATATTTATGTTTAGCATAATAACAAACATTTTCAATTATTTTACTTGCAATTTTATTACCATAATTTTTATTTCCAATTAATAATATACTTTGAATAACATAATTACCAAATTGATCAATTATTAAAATTAAAGTATTATCAATTAATTTATTAATAAGACCATTTAACATATTTTCATCATTAGTTTCTAAATATTTTTGTATAACACAACATCCATGTCTATGAGTTGCTAATTTTGCTGAATTTTCAATTATAATTTTATTTATATATGGAGAATAAATTGGATAATCAGATGCAAATTTTTGAACGACATGTGTTCCATTTAATTCTTTTAAAAAATCTATTATATGAGGTAAAATAATTTTTAAAAAATATTGTTGTAAATTTGGATTTTTTAAATTTGAAATTAAACTCTGTAAAGCTCTTGTACCATGGGGATTACACCCTATTTCATATATATTTAGAGATATTATATATAATATATTAAATATTTGTTCTTCATTCATCACTGAAAACATTTTTTGAATTAAATAATTTCCAAATGGATCAATTATTAATGTTAATATATTTTCTGATAAGGGTTTATATAAAATTAATATTGTTTCTTTTGGATTTTCATCTAATAATTTTTGGAGATAACGACATCCACCTTGATCTTTTCCTAGATTTAATAAATTTTTTGAAAGTTTTTCTAATGGGATATTTGTATATTCTGATGGATCTAATCTTTTTGTTTTTTTTATTTTTTTTTGAGTTTTAGAATCTATATTTTGATTTTGAATATTTTGATTTTGAATATTTTGATTTTGAATATTTTGATTTTGGATATTTTGGATATTTTGTATGTTTTGTATGTTTTGATATGATTGATTTGTATATAATGATGAGTTTATATTTGATTGTAAATTTGTTTGATTTTGATTATTTAACTTTTTATATAGATTCATTTGATTAAATTGATTATTTAATAACATCATTTGTTGTTGATGAAGAAAATATTGGTTATTTAATATAAAATTATTTTGATTTTGATATGAGTTGTTTTGATTTAAAGAGTTTTGAAATTGATTTATTTGATATAGATTGTTTATTCCAAATATATTTGGATTGAAAAAATTTGGATTATAAAAGTTTGGTATGTTATTAAAATTATTTATATTTAAATTTGTAAAGTTTATATTCATATTATTTTGAGTTTTATTATTATTATCATCATTTGATTTTACATTTTCATTTTGATTTATGGTATTATTATTTTCTTTATTATTGTTTTTTATAATATCATTATTAGTTTGAATATTTTGATTTTTATTATTATCAATATTATTATTATTT
Source organism: Isotricha sp. YL-2021a (assembly GCA_023806865.1). Classification (NCBI taxonomy): domain Eukaryota; phylum Ciliophora; class Litostomatea; order Vestibuliferida; family Isotrichidae; genus Isotricha; species Isotricha sp. YL-2021a. The sequence continues at coordinate 49,262 of JAJJLH010002028.1, forward strand.
ATGAAATTAGAGTTATTGTTTGATGTATTTTCAGTATTTGATGTTTTATCATCATCTTTTTTAACTTCAATATTTTGATTTTCATTTTTATTTTCTTCTTTTTTTTTATTATTTTTCTTCCTTGCTTTATTAATAGCAGACTGAATAGGTAAATTACTTTCCTCTTTCTTATCATTATTATCTTTATAAGATTTTTCATTATCCTCATTATTAAATTTATCATTTTTTTCGTTATTATTCTCATTACTATCATTATCACAATTTTCATTATTTTTATTTAAATCTTCACTATTAAAACTTAATCTATATAAATCATCATTTTTATTCTCATCATTTTCATCATCACTTTCAATAGCAAAATTATCATTTTCAACAATTTTTTCTTGTAAACTTCTCTTAATCATTCCATTAATTAAATAAGGTGTTCCACTTTGACTTAATAAAGGAGTATTATTTAATCCAATTAAAGGAGTATTTGGATTACTTTTATTATTAAAAATATTAGAAGGTGAAAAATTAAAATTTTGAGAATTTGTACTAAAATTACTTTCTCTATTTTTAATATAAATATTTTGATTATTTTCTAGAGTAAAATTATTATCTGAATTAGAAAAAATCTCAAAATTAGAATTTGAATAATATTGAACAATTGGACTATTTTGATTATATGATATTGTTTTTGAAGAATTTTGACCACGACATACTATTTCTTTTGAAGGAAAAAATTTATGATTTAATTCTTTTTTTTCTAAAAAATTTTTGTATTTAAGTTGAGGTGTTAATGGAGATATTTTTATTTGTAAATTGTTATTTAATTGAATTGGTTGTTCTATTGTTTTTTGTGGAGTTGATGTTATTGTTTTTGGTAATTTTATTCTTTCATTTTTTAAATGATTATTTATTGGAGAATTAAATTCTTCATTTGAGTAAATTTGATTTGAGGTTTTTTCATTATTTGACATTAATTAATATATTTTTTATTTATTTTTTAAAAAATATTATTTAAATTGTTTTTTATAATATATTAAAATATTTTTTTTTATTGTAAATGTTTTTTAGCAAAAGAAGTAGAAACTATTCAGTTGGTGTAGGGGATATAAAATATAATTCAAATAATCTTTTAAAATATGATACACAATTATTTAAAACTGAATATAAAAGAATGAAAATACATTCAAGAATAAAACAAAATAGAACATTACAAAATTTTCATAAAACATTAATAAAAAAAAAATTTAATTCATTTACATTACCAAAATTAAATTTAGATTTAGAAGAAAATTTACATACATTAACAACAAGTGATTTCTTTATCACAAAAACTGAAAATGAAAAAAAATATTTTCAAACAACAACAAATTTTACTGATAAAACAAATAAAGAAAAATCAAAAATAAATAATTTAAAACAAATATCAATTCCAAAATTAAAAATTATAGAATCATATTCATATAAAAAACCATTAACCTTTAATAGAATATTTTCTGATTGTTTAAAAAATGGAGGAGGAAATAAATTTAATCATAAGTCAATATCTCAATTTACGGATAGAACAAGAGTAATTAGAAAAGGAAATATAAATAAAGAAACTTTAAGTACTAGATTAAAAATTTTTATGGAAAATCAAGAATTAGATATTCAAAATATAGAAAGGAAAATTTTTATAATTAATAATACTAAAATAAAATTAGATTTATATATTGATTTTTTAGGACAATATGTTTTATATTTGTATGGTATTATTAATAAAGAAAAAATAATTTTAAATGAATTATATTCAAAAAAAAGTGAATTACAATTAAATATAATTGGTATAGATAATAAAATAAAAAAAAATAAATTACTTTTAGAATTATATAAACAATATAAAATATTCTTATTATTAGTAAAATATAAACAAACAAAAATGTTAGATATTCCTGAAACAGAATTAAAAAAATATGGTATTGAAATTGAAAGACAAGACTCACATTCAAGTATTCGTTATTCAAGAATAAATACAAAAAGAAGTTCATATAATTCAAGAAATTCTTTTTCTTTAAAAAGAGGAAGTATATTTGATCAAAAGAAATTAATTCAAAAATTTACAACAAAAAATATATCTCCTAAAAGAAGTATAATGAGAAGGAAAAGTAAATTTGATACAAATGGTTTTATTTTTGGAAGTCAAAATAATTTATCAAATGCACTTTATAATATTCCAATTTTTGAATCTGTTGATGAGTTTATTGATAAATTAAGTTATTTAGATAATAAAGTTAGAGAATTATTTAGTATTTTTAGTGATTATCAATGTGATAATGTTCAATTGATTTTAAAAGCAAAAGAACTTGAAAATTGTAAAGAAAAAGAAAAAGAAGAATTAAATAAAAAAATAATAAATAATACTATTATTGAACTTAATAGATTAAAAGAATACAATTTAATTCTTCAAAATAAATATAATGAAATATTACAAAGTTATAATCAATCATTTACTGATAAAGTTTATTCGAAAATTAAGAAAATTTTAATTGATATTCCTATTAATATTGAAATTGATTTTGATATTGTTAATTTTTATACAAAAATTAATAATGCTGATAGTAAAAGTGAAAATATAATGATTAAAGGGAATAAATATAATAAATTTATATTTTGTCTTAATATTCTTGAAAGAATTATGCTTCATTATAATAGTTTAATAAGAAAAATTACTTTTATGAATCCACAAAAACAACATTTATGTGATAAAATTTTTGAAGAATTACAAAAAAAAAAAAGATTAGAAAATAATAAAAGAAGATTAATTAATCAAAGAAAAAGACTAGAAATAATTAATAATAAAGCTTTAGAAAGAAATAAAAAAATTGTTATTCCAATGAAAAGAAAAATTGATATTTATGAAACTTTATTAAGTAGACAAAAAAAAGAAAGGGAAGAAGAATTAAAACGTTTAAAAAATAAAAATAAAGATATAACAAGTGCATATGAAAATTGGATAGTATATTAAAATAAATAAAAAAAATATTAAATATAAAACCAATAATTATAATAATAATAAATAATTATAATAATAAATAATAATAATAAATAATAATGATGAATCATATTAATATTTATTATTATAAAAATAAATTAAAAAAAAAAGAAATAAAAAAATTATAAATTTAACTTAATCATTTTTCACAAAACAAAAATAAATTAAAAAAAAATATCATTTACTTTCTTTTTTTCCTATCTTTTTTCTTTTTATGTTTTTCCTCTTCTTCTTCTTCTTCTTCTTCAATTTCTTCATCTTCATTACCAAGAGATTCTTCATCATCAACAATATCTAAATAATATTCAATAGCATAAGGTATAATTTCTTCTTTAAATTGTAATCCCATATCATACTGTTCATCAATAGTCATTTCTTCATCTTCATCTTCTTCATCATCATCATCATCATTTTTATTTTTATCATCTTCACTTTTAGTCATATTTTTAAAAGTTCCAAAAAATGAAGCAACATTTTCTCTTTTTGTAACAGTTTTAATTTCTTTTGTTTTTTTATTTTTCATTTTTTTTTTTTTTATTTCAATTGTTGGATTTTTATCATCACTTTTCCAATCAATTTCAGTACATTTAATTTCTTTTATTTCAGATTCTTCATCAAGAATAAATTCTTTTTTTAATTCAGTTCCAGTAAAATAATCATTTGGTTCGAATGTAAAAATTAAAGTAAAATTACCATTTTCTTGAGATTCACATTTTAAATCAATTAATTTTTTTAATATTTCTTTATCTTTATCATTTAATGGTTGAACATCAGGAGAATTTTCTAAACATTTTGACCAAAATTCAGGTATTCCATTTTCATTTTCTTTTTTTGCTTCTTCTTCTGATATTTTTAATTCTGATAATTTATCTTTTATTTCTTCTATGTTTGGTTTTGTTATTCCTTGAATTATATTTTTTCTCTTTTCATATATTGGTTGATATAATTCATCGTATTTTGCTTCAAGTTTATTGTGTTCTTTTTTAAAATCGTTTTCTAATTTCATTCTCTCACATACTAATTTTTTTATTGCTACTAATTTTTTTTTTAAATTGTTATCGGTTATTTTTTTTAAAGCATCTGTGAATTGTTCTTCATAGTCGTATTTCATTTTTTTTGTAAATGATATGGAATTAAAAAAATTAGTGTTAAATAATAAATTATTTTTATTATTTTTTTTAATTATATTTTCAAAATAAATAAAAAATTAAAAATTTAAATTTTTAAATTTTTTTGTTTTAAATATTATAAAGTAAAGTATTAGTAAGCGGGATGAAAATGAATTTGAAAAGTTATTATCAAGAAAAATTTGGTTATAAATCAAATACTAATAATAAAAATGTTAAAGAAGAAAAAAAAGAAGAAAAGAAACTAAATATTTCTCTACCTTCTAAAATAATAAGAGATAATTTAAAATTTATAGGTAAACCAATGATTTTTTATGATAAAAAAAATTCTAAAGAAAAAATAAATGATACAAAATCAATTGAATTAATTGATAAATCTATTAATTTAAAAAAATTGGCTAAAATTACTCAAGTTAATGATAATGAAAAAGATAATCCAAAAAAAAAAAACTTAACTTTAGATAATGAAATTGAAAAAAAAAATGATAATAAAAAATATAAAGAACCTTATAAACAAAAATCACATTATTTAATTGATAAAACGTTAAAATTTAAAAATTTAGATTCAAAAGAAAATGATATAAGTCAAATAAATATTAATTCAAATAAAAATAATTTAAGTTTAGAAAAAGAAGATAATAAAAAAAGAAGAAACACAATTAATAAAATAAGAAAAAAAAGACAAGACGTATCAGAAGAGGTAAAAGAATTAATAGAAGGAAAAAATGAAACAAAAAAGAAATCAAATAGTGAAGAAAAAGGAAAAAATTCATTAAAAAATTCAAACTTTGTTAGAATGAATGGAAAAAAATTTTATAATGAAAAAAAGAAAATAAGACCAATAAATATAAGAAAAACAAAATTAAATCGTACAAAAGAATTATATAAATATCAAAAAAATACAATTTCAAATTCAACAAATTCTCAAAATTATTTAGGAAAAGGAAATAATGGATTAGATGATTTAGAAACTTTAAAAAAAGAACAAACAGAAATTGATAAAGATGATTTAAATTATTTAAATATAATAGAACAAAAAATTCCTATTTTTAGTTCTGGTTATATTAAAAAAGAAATGACAATAGAAAAAAAAGATATTACCCCAGAAAAAATTATTGACAATCCTATTACAAATAAATTAACAACAGCATTAAAATCTTCTTTAAGAAAATGTGCTCCTCTTGATACAGAATTAAAATTTTTATCAAAAGAATTTAAATATTTATTAAGTGAACAAAAAGATAAAGTTGATAAAATAAATAAAATTAAAGAAGAAGAATTACATAAAAAATTAGAGTTTACTCCTTTAAATAATAATAAAATTAATAAAAATGAAAATAAGAAAAATTCTTTAAATAATATGGATATTATTGAAGAAGATATTAAAGAAGAAATAACAGATGAAGAAATTATAAATTTAGAAAATGATATTTTATTAAAAGTACTTGAAGAAAATTTTAATTATAAACAATTTTTAGATGGACAATTACAAACAATAAAAGATATTTTAAATAATAAAAAAACATTAAGTATTCTTCCACCAAATTCAGGAAAAAGTTTAATATATCAATTAGTATCATTAGTTATTGATGGATTAACAATAATAATAAGTCCAATGTTATCAAATATATTAAATCATATGTCAACACTTCCCTTATTTTTAAATGGAGCATCATTAACTTCATATACAACATATAAGCAAAAATTAGAAATTTTTGATGCAATAAAAAATAATAAAATTAAAATATTATTTATTACTCCTGAAAGATTTATTATTGAAAATATTGAAGATTTAAAAAGTTTGAATATATCTTTTATTTGTTTAGAAGATGCATCAATTGCTTGTCCTATTTCTTCAAATTATAGAATTTCTTATTTAAATGTTAATCAAATTATTAATCAAATTAATCCTCCATCTCTTCTTTTATTAAGTAATATGATTGGACCTTCAATTTCAAATTATTTAGTTAAAAATTATAATATTGAAAAAATTAATAATATTCCCATAAATATTATGCCTAATTGTAATATTTCTATTTCTAAAGAAGAAAACAAATTAATTTCTTTACTTAAAATATTAAGAAATCAAAATTATAAAAATCATAGTTGTTTAATTTATTGTAATTCAAAAAAAAGTGTAAATAGACTTTCATATTTTTTAAATCAAAATGGATTAAATGCTTCAACTTATCATAGTGGAAGAGATGAAATTGAAAGAAATATGATTCAAAATAATTTTATGAAAGAAAAAATAAAAACTTTAATTTGTACTTATAATTTTTCATCAAGTATAACTCAAAAATATGTTAAATTAGTTATTATTTTTGAAATACCAAATTCAATTGAACATTTAATTAATTTAATCTCATTTTATAGAGAAAAAGAAACATTCACTCATATATTTCTTTCAGATGAAGATTATTTTATTCAAAGAAAATTTATTTATGGTCAAAATATTGATAAATCAAAATTATTAAAATTCATAGAAAACATTTATAGAATAAATCAAATAAAAATAAAAAAAAGAAGTTATAAAGAATCAACAGAAGAAATAACAAAAGAAAATGTTGAATCATTACCAAAAAATATTTGTATTAATTTCAATACTATTTCTACATATTATGATATAAAAAAATCATTACAAATTTATTTATTAAAATCACTAATTGAAAATAAAGAAATTAATTCAAATGATTCATTAATAATTCAAGGAATTGGAGCATGTAAAATTTCTATTAGATTTTATAAAACATCTCCAAATGATTTATCAGAAAAGGATAACATAATGAAAATTATTTTAAAAAATTCAAATGAAAAACAAGGTTCTTTTACTTTTAATACTAATGATGTTTGTAATGAATTAAATATTAGTTTTAATGAATTTATGAATTATTTATATAATTTACAAGGGCAAGGAGAAATTTCATATGAAATTAAAGATGAAGGTATGTTTATTAAAGTTAATTCAATACCTAATTCTTTAAGAAATATTATTTCTTATTTTTATAATTTAAATCAAGATATTATTTCTTTAAAATTAACAAAGTTAAATTCCTTATATATTTTATTAAGAAAATTTGCTACAAATAATTATGACAGTTTTAATAATTTAAATGAAAATAATAAAAATATGCAAATTAAATGTTTATCAAGTTTTAATAATTTTAATTTATATAATGAACAAATGAAACAAATTATAATGAATTATTTTAAATTTGAAAATGAAAATTCTTCTGATAATATTATTGCAGGAAATGAAAATGAAAAAAATATAATTTTACCTATATATAAAATTGAAATTCAAAGAGAATTAACTTCAGTGACAAAAGATATTGAAGATTTTATAAATCAAGAAATTAAAAAGAAATTTAATGTAAATATTATTGATATTATTAATATTTTATTTGGTATTAATGAAGGAAATAAAGATATAAAATGTTATATGAGTAATCATTTATGGAATAAATTTTCTAATTATGATTATCAACAAATTTATAATATTTGTGAAACAATAATTCAAAAAGGAAAAAGTAATTTAATTGATACTAATTTTGATTCCAAGAAAAAATTAAAATTAAATTAAAATAAAACAATATTTTTTTAATTTCTAATTATCAAACAAAAAAAAGAATATAATAATAAATAAAATCTTTCATAAATCAAATTAAATATTTATTAAAACAAAATTAATTCATAACAAAAAAATATATTTTATGCTTCATTTAAAATTTTAACAAATTCATCATAATTTATAAATTTTTGATCTTGATCATTAGAATATTCTGAAATAGTCTTATTAACAATTTCAACAATTTGTTCTTCATTTAAAGAATTACCTAACAATAATTTAAAATTAATTAACATATCTTCACTAGAAATTTTACCATCTTTATCAAAATCAAAAAGTGCAAACATTAATTTATATTGTTCTTCAGTTTTATTATTTTTAAACATATCAATAATTTTAATAAAAGCTTCAAAACTAATTGCTTCTTCTTTTTCTGTATTATTACTCATATATTGTGCAATATGATATCTTAATGGATTTTGTTCAATTTCTGGAATTTTAACTAAATCATTTATATTTACATAACCTTTATCATCTTTATCTAATGCACCGAATTTTTTATGTATTTTTTTTATGTCTTTTACTTTTAAATCCGTTTCTTTTTTTAATTTTTGTATGTCTTCTTGTGTTAATACACTTGTTGATATTCCCATTTTGTTTTTTTTTGTTTTATTTTATTTTATTTTATTTTTAACATTAATTTTATATTAAATAAATGGATGGTATTTTTAAAAATAATGATATTATAAGTGGACAGAATACAAATATTAATATGGATGAAAATTTATTTAAAGATCAATTATTTGCTATGTTTAAATCATTAATGGCACAAAAAGCAAATAATATTAATAATCAAAATCAAAATTTAGTAAATAATCAAATTCAAAGTAATATAAATGATAATAATATAAATAATACTGAAAATCAAATTAAAAATAATAATAATGACAATAATAAAAATATCATAAATAAAGAAGAAATATCAATTAAAACAAATAATAATAATAAAAACTTTGTAAATTTTGATGATATTCCAATTAAAACAAATAATAATAATAAAAACATTGTAAATTTTGATGATATTCCAGTAAAAGGGAATAATAATAATAAAAATATTGTAAATTTTGATGATATTCCAGTAAAAGGAAATAATGATAAAAAAAATATTGTAAATTTTGATGATATTCCAGTGAAAGGGAATAATGATAATAAAAATATTGTAAATTTTGATGATATTTCAATAAAATGCAATATACCAAAAGTCCAAAATTTGAAAAATGAAAACAATATAAAAAAAATAAATAAAAAAGAAACACCAACGAATAATTTTTCAGAGACTTCATTACAAAAAAATACAAATTCAAATATTTTAAATGTAGATTCAATAGAAATAAAAGGAACAAATGACTTTAATGCCTTATTAGAAAAAGAATTAGCAAAAGGAAATTATAATGCAAATCCATCATCAAATCCAACACAACCTAGATTTAAATATATTCCAAAACCAAAAAATGAAGAAAAATATAAAATAACTGCTCCAACAACAACAAAGAAATATAAATATTATTCTGATAATTTCAAAAATAATAAAAAATCAAAGGAAAATGATTTAAATAAAAATGAAATTAAAAATGAAAAAATTGAAAGGAAAAAATCAAATAATTTTCAACAAAAAAGAATTCCTCCAGTTATGCCAGAATCATTTAAAAATAGTAAATATAATAAAGGGAAAAATTATATTCCAAAAGAAGAAAAAAAACCACAAATTAAACAAAATACAATTGATCCTTTATGGGGTGATTATAATGAAAATGATGAGAATGAAAATGAAGAAGAAAATAATAATATTTATAATAATATTAATAATAATAATATTAATAATAATAATGAATTAAATGAAGATGAAATTGATAATGAAAAAGAAGAAGAAGATGATGATGATAATATTATTATGCAAAAAGCAAAAGTTTATCAAGCTTTATTAAATGATAATAATAATAATTTAAATAAAAAATCTAGTCAAAAATTATTTAAAGAACAAATTCCACCTGAAGAAATGGAAGAAGATGAAGAAAATGATAATGATGAATATATTAATAATGTTATGCAAAAAATGAATAGTAATAATATTATTAATGTTAATAATTTGAATGAAAATAAAAATCAAATTGATGATGATAATGAAAAATCTGAAAATGAAGAAGAAAGAGATATTTATAAAATGTTTGAAGATAAAATGTATCAAAAAGAAATTCAAAGTGAAATTCAACCACAACCTATTATGCAAGAATCAAATAATAATAATTATCATCCTCAATCAAAATTAATAAATAAATACTTTAATACAAATAATAATTCAAATAATAATAATTCAAAAAAAAATTTAATTAACACATCAAATACTCAAAATCAAAATCAAAAAAAAATTATTCCTAATAATAATAATATTAATAATAATAATAATAATAATTCCATAAATAAACAAATTAATGTTCAAGATACTGTTAATGAATTAGTAAATGAAAAAATAGAAACTTTAAATAAAAATATTGAGAAATTAAAAAGAGAAAATGCAAAAGTCGCAGAATTAAAAAAAGAATATGAAAGATTAACAAAAAAATTAAAAAATGATATTGATGAATATGCAAAAAAAAGAGAAAATGAAAGAATAGAATTTGAAAAACAAAAAGAAGAAGAAATAAAAAGAATAGAAAGAGAAAGAAAAATCCAATTAAGAAATACAAAACTTCTTCAAAATTTCCCAAGTAAAAAAGAAAGAGAAGAAATAGATAATTTAAAAGAAACAGTAATGAAACTTCAAGAAGAAATGAGAATGAAAGATCAAAGAAATAAATTAGCAATGGATAGATTAAAAAGACAATTAGAAGAATCAAATAAAAAAAATGAATCATTACAAAATGAAATAAAAATATATGAAGAAATGAGAATAAAAGGAATGAAAGAAAATAATAATTCTCAAAATATACTTCAAGTAAAAAGAATGCCAAATAAACAAAATTCAAATAATAAATTATCTGAAATAACCAAAAATAAAAATATAAATAATAATTCAAATAAATATAAAAAATCAAAATCAAATCAAATACAAAAAAAAGACAATTCTCCATATCGTCAAAAAGAAAATGAAGAAATTCCAAAACAAAACACTCCAAAAATAATAAATAAAAATCAATCAGAAATAAAAAACAATCAAAAAAATACTAATAATACTCCAATATCAAAAGAGGAAAGTTTTAATGAAGAAGAAGAAGAAAATTCTGATAATGAAATAATAAAAAATAAAATAATCCAAAATTTAAATCCAAATAATCAAAATTTTCAAAAACAAAACACACCAAATCAAAACAATCAAAAAAAAAATTTAAATCAAAAAGAAACATCAAATCAATATTTTTCAAATCCAAAATTTCAAAATCAAATACAAAACAAACAAAAAATAGAAGATGAAAATTTTGATATAATTTTCCCATCAAAATATCATGATCCATCAATTCAAATGGTACGTTTATTAAAGCAAGAAATAACTCAAGATGGAAAAATAGTAAAAATATATGAAAATGGTCGTCAAGAATTTATTTTTCCAACAGGATTAAAAAAAGAAACTTTTGAAGATGGTTATCAAATAAATTATTATCCAAATAAAGACATTAAACAAATTTTTCCTGATGGAAAACAAATTTATATTTTTGCAGATAATAAAACTATTCAAATTAAATATCCAAATGGATTAGAAGTTGTTAAATTTTCAACTGGACAAATTGAAAAAATGTTTCCTGATGGAACAAAAGTTGTTAATTATACTGATGGGACTGTTAGAACTGTTTATAATGGAGGATATGAAGAAATTTTCTTTGTTGATGGGACTATACAGAAAGTTGATAAAAATGGTGTTGTTACTATTGAAAATACTGATGGAACTAAAGATATTATTTATCCTGATAATAGGAGGAAGAGACAGTTTAATGATGGGAAAGTTATTGATATTGAATAAATGGGTCTTTTTATTTTTTTTTTGGCTTTTTTTTAAAGGATTTTTTTATTTTTTTTTTTATTATAAATTTTTATTTTTTATTTATTGTTTTTTTAAAGTTGTTTAATTAATTTTTTTTTTTTTCATTTATTAATTTTATTTTTTTTATTTTTTTAAATCATTTTTTTGTTTATTTTTAAGGTTATTTTATATTTTTATTTATTTAAATATTTTACCTTTTAAAGAAAGTTTTTGGAAAAATAAATTTGTTTCTAAGGAACTTTTATATTTTTGTTTTAGAAGTAATCTTTTTAAATCCATTTTCTTTTCTTTTTTAATGTTAAATATATTTGATTTTTTTTTTAATTTTTCATTTGTTTTTATAATTTTATTACATGATAAATTTATATACTTATTTTCAGATTCAAAACAAAAATTTTTTGTTTTTATATTATAATTATATATTGATTTATTAACAGAAGTGTTAAATGTAGATAAATTTTTTTTAATTGACTTTATTTTTTTAAAAATCTTATTTTTATTATTATTCATATAATTGTAATTCCTATTTGGAATTAAAAAAGTAATATTATTTTGATGATATTTATTATTATTAAATAAAGTATCTAAATATGAATAATTTTTATTATATGATATGTTTCTTTTTTTATTTTCTCTTTTAGTTTTTGATAATATTTTATCTAAATATGGAGTTTGAAAAATATCTGTTGTTGAAAATACTTTTTTTAATAAATTTGGATTTTCATAACACTATTTATTATTATTATATATTTTAAATTATTTTACCATATTACATCTTTCCGTTAATGACATTTTAAAATTTAAATTATTTTTATATAAATGAATAAAAAAAATAAATGATTATTATATTTAATATTAAAAGCATCATAATTATTATTATTATTTATTGAACAATAAAAATTAAAAATTTATAAATCATTATTTAATTGAATCAAACCGTTTTCAATCTTTATTACTTTTAAAAAATGAGATTTAACAAAGCTTATTTTAATTCCATATGAAAAATTATGCAATATTATAATATATAAAAAAAATAATTTAATTAAAAAAAATAAAAACGAATTAAATATTAATTTAAAAACAATTATAAAAATAATTGAAAATAATTTAGATAATTTATAATAATAAAAAATAATGGAATTAAAAAATATACTATTAAAAAAAGCAAATACAATAAGTTTAACACAACCCAAATCAAAAGTATTAAAATTTCGTGTTAAAAACACAGTAAATTTAGAAGAAATAGAAGATAAAAATTCTTTTAATAATTTATCAAATAATTTATCAATATCATCATCAAGAAAAGATTCAAGAAATAATTCATTAAATAAAACACCAATGAATTTGACAATGAACAATAATTCAAAAAAAATTATGAAATTATATTTAGATTCAAATAAAGAATCACAAATAAAAATAAGTGCAATGGAAAGAAGAAGAAGAAAAATACCAAATTCAATTTTTTCTCGTTTTCAAAGAGAATTTAATAAATCATTTAATAAAACAATTAAAGAAACAAAAACAGATTATACTTATACAAAAAGAAAATATAAAAAGAAAATTCATCATTTTATAACTCCAGAACTAAGTGAGAATAAAAGTGAGAAAGAATCAGAAGAAAAACAAATAAATATAATAGAACAACAAAAAATAAATATTTTAAAAGAAAAAGAAAATGATTCTTTTAACAATAGACAAATAACTTTTACAGAACCATCAATAATACAATCAAAAAATAATACACATCAAAGATATCGTTGTTTTAGAAAATATACTTTAGAAAAAAATACTTTAGATAAAAAATGGAAAATAAAATATGGATTATATAACTCAACAATTAAACCAACTCAATCAATGAATGAAGATATAACTTATCAATCAAATTCAATTAAAGATAATATGAGATTATTTTTAGATGTTTTTCAACAATATAAAATGTATTGTCTATCTCAAGGAATAATGTTACAAGCTTTTAGAAATAGAGAATTAAATTATCAAATTCATATTAATCAATTATTAGAAGAAACTTCATCTTTATTAAATTTAATTCCTAATATTATATTAAAAGATTATTATGATTATAAAGAAAGATTTATTTCAAGTGAAGAACCAGATGATGATGATTTTGAAGAAAAAATAATTATGGATGAATCAGAATGTTTAATTGAAAATGCTAAATTAATTAATAAAATTGTAGATTATATTAAACCTTGTTTTAATGTTTATATTTATTTAGTTAATAAAGATGAAAATGATATGATAATCCCTTCAAAACAATTTGATTTATTAATTTTAATTTTTGAAAAATGTAGAGTTTATATTGGTGAATTATTATTAAGTGGTAAAAATTCAATGAAAGATTTAAATTTTGATAGAAAATTAATTAAAAAATATGCTCCAAATATGATTAAAAATTATGTAAATAATCATCCAGAAAAAAAAGTAAAATTAAGTGTTTTTGAAAAAATAACATCAGATTATAAATTTAGAGTAAATGATGAGGCAATTAAAAAAAATAGAATTAATATTGCATTAAATTCAGAAAAAGAAAGTGATAAAAGAAATAGTGAATATAGAGAAAAAATGGCAATGATGTCAATCGGAGGAAAGCCAGGACCAATGTCTTTAATTAATTCTAATTTAATGATGAGAATGTTGAAATATGTTAATAAAGATATTAGAGAAAAAATTATTTCTATGCAAACTATTGAAAGATATCAAAAACAATATAATAATAAAAATGATTAGGAATTATTATTTTTATTATATTTATAGATAAATTAAATAAATTATTTATATATTATTATTTAATTATTTAATAATATAATTCCTTATTTTAAATATTATAATTTAAAAACCAATCATTATAAAAAAAATGTTTATGAAAGTTTTAAATATTATTAAATTTTTAGATTTATTTGGATACACACCTTCATTTGTAATTAATAAACAATTAAAACATAAAACAATTTTCGGTGGAATTTTATCTATTCTAATTCTTATTTTAGGTTTTATTCTTTTATGTTTTTTTTCAATAGAATTATTTACAAGAAATGCTCCTTCAATTAATTTATCAACAAAATTAGAACCAAATCCAAATAAATTATCTTATTTTGATAATTTTGAATTTATAATAGGAGTGAATGATGAAAAGTTAGAAATGATTTATGATGAAAGTATCTTTAATATAAAAGCATATTTATATTCTAAAAAAAATCAAAATGATGATATTTTTTTAAACCCAATTGAACTTGATTTAGTCCAATGTAATGAAGTATTACCAAGTAGTATTAATTATTATTTATTTCAAAATATTGATTTAAAAAATTATTTTTGTATATCAAATAAACAAAATAATATTGATTTAAATGATATTTACATAAATGAATTTTGGGGTAATTTAAATTTTCATATGATACAAATTAGATTTTCAGAATGTCAAAATACAACAAATAATACAAATTGTAAATCACATGATGAAATAATAAAATATTTAAATTATACAACATTATCAATATACATTGTTGACAATTATGTAAGTACACAAAATTATAAAAAGCCTTTTGCAAAAGGATTAAAAGAATATTTTTTTTATATTACTCCAACACATACTTTATCATTAACTCAATATATTCATCATGTTATTGTTAAATCTGATGATGGTTTAATTTTTACTACTAATAAAAAACAAAATGCCTTTCAATTACATGATATGATTAATCATGATATTTCTTATAGAAATTCAGAATGTTTTATTGATTTTTCTTTTCAATTAAGAAATTTTATTGTTGATTATAGTAGGAAATATTATAAATTTCAAGAACTTATTGCACAAGTTGGTGGAGTTTTTTCTTGTTTAAATCTACTTACTGTTTTAATATTAAGATTTTATACTAGGAATGTTTATTTTGAATATTTAATTAATAATCATTTTGAAGTTAGATTAAATGAATTTAGACAAAAAAATAATATTATTATTAATAGTAAAAGATTTTATTCGAAAGAAAAATTGACTCCAAATTCTAATAAAAATGATAAAAATATTCAAAAAAATAAAGAAAAAGAAGATGAAGATACAAATAATATTAATACTGGAATGAATATTGGTCTCACTAAAAATAATCAAAAAGAAAAAAGGAAACAATTAAAATTAAGTTTTTTTGATAAATTAATTTTGATAAATTTATTTCCAAAATGTTCTTTATCAAAAAAAAGTGGAATTGATGAAGTATTCAAAAAAGGAAAAGAATACATAATGGAATATATTGATATAATTTCATATTTAAAAAATACACATTCAGGACAAATGAGAAGTAAATTAATATTAAATGAAGATCAAAAGAAAATTTTTGATTATATATTCAAACCAATTTTATCTAAATCTTTTTTAGGAACAAGGTATAATAATAATAATTTACCTCAAAAAATAAAAGAAAAATTAATTGGATATGATCCTGACTATAAAAATTTATTTGAAAAAGTAAATGAAATAATACCAAAAAAAGGTAAAATAATAAAAAAAATAAAAAAAGAAATGAATGATGAAGAAGAATATAATAATTCAAATCAAAATAAGAATTCGTTATCAGATAATGATTAATAAATATAAAAAAAATAAATAGAAATAATTAAAAAAAAAAAAGAATTGAAAAAAAATTCAAAAAATAAATTTTTTTTAATTATATAAATTTTATTTAGTTTCATCAAGTGGATTCCAAAAATCAGGTAATTGATTAGTATTTCTAGGAGGAGCAAATCCTAAAAATTTTTGTATAATTGGTCTAAAAGAAATATTACATAAAACATATAAAAACATAAAAGCACAATCAGTTAAATCATTACTTAAAATACCATTATGACTCATTTTTAATAATAATTTAAAAGGAACAAAAGGTAATTTTGCAACTACAATTCCTTGAAATAAACCATTAAATAATGATATAAAAAAAACTGTAAATAAACCTATTATGAACATACTAACCATTTTTGTTAACATCATTGTAAAATTTAAATATTTTAAATCATTTTCTTGTTTTTTTACTTTTTTATCTAATTGTTTACTTCTACCTTTTATATTTTCTTTGTTTGATTCAATTTTTTTTTTTAATTGATCTATTTGTTTTTTTGTTTCTTTGTATTTTTTTGTTCTGTATATAAACATCCATGTTAGGAATTCTGCAAATAAATTTGTGAATATTGCTAAGAATATTATTTTAAAACAGTCTATTGGGTTTATTTGGTTTTTTAAATCAATTCTGTTCATTGAAAAAAATAAAAATTATTTTTATTTTTTTTTTTAAATTCAATATTAAATAATTTTAATATTTTTATCTATTTATTTATTTGAAAAGATAAAATTTTTTAAAAATTGTGTTACTTAAATTTATTAAAAAACAATATTATATTAAATTTATATTTAGTTTGAATTTTTGTTTTAGAATAAATATTAAAAAAATTTTATTTTTAGAGAATAAAATTATTTATATCAACTTAAAAATAAAATATTTTTTTATTCTTTATTATTGTTTTATGTTATTTTTTTTTATCCATTCATTTATAAATTTCAAATTAAAAATTAAAATAAATATTAAATTTAATAATTTGAATATTGTTGAATCTAATTATTTTGAAATTATATATATTTTAAATGATAAACATATTAAAAAATAAGATTTTATTATATATTCTATACTTTAAAATATATTTATATTATTATTATATCAATATAATTATATAAATTTTTTAAAATGTATCAAATTACTTTTTATTAGATACCTCATCATATAAGAAAAACTTTTCTATTACCTTATAATCATTAAAAGAAGAGAACATTCTTCCCAAAACAAAAATACTACTTGAAAAATAATATATTATTTCAGTAATAACCATAATAATAAACATAATAACTAAAAATAGCATTAATGTATTAATATTACTTTGTAAATCAGGAAGTGTATACTTATATTCCAAATCATTCAAATAATTCATAAAAAAAATAATAACTTGTAAATTATTAAATTGAAAAGTTCTACTATGAAAATATTCAATTAAATTATTTTCATATTTTTCACTTTGATTATAATTTAAAAATTCACTTCTTAATTGATTAATAAACCCACTAATCATAGTTTCAACTTTAGTTTGCATTAATGGTTCAAAATTACAAATTAATATTAAACCATATTTATATTCATTATTTTCTAATAAAAATTCACAACTATTATTATTATCATTTATTTGATTTAAATAATTAATAGTACTTTTAACATTTTCAGTAATCATTAATCTTTTTGCTTCAGTATGATTACTGAAAATATTATCAGTCATACTTCCAAAAATTCCTAATTTTAATTGTAAATCAGTAGAATTTAAAGCAATTGATAATCTTATTCCAATATAATATGAAATAAGTAATTCTTGTAAATCTTGTATTGCTTGAGTTTCTCTTCTTTTAATTTCTAATTTTTTAAATAATGATGTCATAATTGGAAAAGTTATTACTATAAAAATTAAATATATTGAACCAAGTAATAATAAAGTTTTAAATGATTGAATATATGCTATAAAATGGTATATTTTTTTTTTTTGATTTGCATTAAATTTTATTAAATACATATCATCTTTATCATCATCATTTGGATTTATTTCTTTCATTTGATGAGCTAATGTTAATTGAGCGTTGTTTGCTATTTTTGGCTTTGATGCTGGGTTTATTTCTTTTAATTGTTCTATTGCTATTGATGGTTTTAATTCATTTTGAATTATATGTTTTATATATTTTAATTTTTTTTCTAAATAATTTTTACCTCTTTGAGTTAATTTCATTATTTTTTCTGTTATTTGATACATTTTTTTATTTGTCATTTCAATTGAAAGATAAAGAAGAAATATTGAAAAAATATTAAGAAATAAAAATACAATAAAAACACTATACATTATAACTTTATAATTTTTTAATGAGTTTTTAAAAATATTTTTTGATGATATTAAAACTCTATTTAAAGCAAGCAAAAAATTAAAACAATTATTAATAGTACAAAGAATATATTGTTGAAATTCATTTAAAGAAGATAATATTTGACCAATTGAATCAATAGTTATAAAAGGAATAGTAATATTAAATTCATCTTGTTGACTTAAAATATAAAAATAATTTTTAGGTAAATCAAAAGCATGATAATAAGTCACATTATCATATTCACCATTTGGTCTAATCACAGTAAATGGTTTTTCATTAAATTCTTGATATAATTGACTATGTGAACTTAAACTTGAATAATTATTTTTAAAATAATTACTAACTGTTAATAATTTAAGTGCTCTTTGTTGAAAATTATATTGATAATAATCAAGTAATGAAATATTATAATTCTTAATAGAAGTATGATATTCTATATTTAATGAATCATAAATTTCTTCTCCATCAGTTAAAGTTATCATATTAGTAACATAAAATACATTTGAAAAATATGCTAAATTCATTTCTCTTAAAACAATCATTTTAATATATTCATTATAAAATTGATTTGAAAATAATTTTATAATAATACAAATTACAATTGCTACAATTACTAAAAATAAATTATATATAAATGATATTCTATCAATTGTATTTTTTGCAATACCTATTGTTTCTTTTTTTTTATTTGTTATATTCCAAGAATTTTCTTTTATTATTTTATATGATAAAACTGAATTTCCTGAATGTGATGCTGTCATTGAACCATTATTTGGTGTTAAAATAAATCCTGGATCTATTGTTTCTAATTTCTTTTTTTCATTTAATATTTTTAATTTCAAGTCTTCAAAAACAATTTGAAGTAAATAAATTTCATCTCCTTTAATTTGGAATTTTTTTTTAAAATTAAAAGTAACTTTTATTATTTTTAAAGATTTAAAATTTTCTCTTATTTTTTTTAATATTTGTGAAATTTCAGAATTTTGACATCCACTATCTCTTACTAAATGTACTTTAATATTTGATATAAATTCATTTAAATTAACATCAAAAGTTTGTGATATATTTTTATCTGGAATATATTCTTTAATTCCTAAAACAGTTAAAAAATTTAATCTTTTTAATTGATTATTAAAACCAAAATAATTTTTAAAAAATAAACCATATTCATTACAAATACCATTTGATTGCATCAATATAAAATTAGAATCATCTGGAAATAAAATTGGTTCTAATGTACATATTAAAAATAATTGACCATGAAAAGTTGGTAAAGCACTATAACATAATTTAACATTTATAATATAATTTTCTGATGTTTCTAAAACACATTCTTCCCTTAATAATTTTTTACTTAATATAGTATTTTTAATATATTTTTCTTGTGATTTTCTCATTATATATGGATAAATATTTATAGATGGGGCGTTTATCATTTTTGATGTTTTAATTCCAGTTAATTCAAAATATGTTAATGGTGCTTTTTTTATTATAAATTTACCATTTTCAAATAATATTAAAAAAAAATTATTTTTCTCTACTACTGAATCAAGGGAATTTAAATCAAAAAACTCAAAACTTTTATCAAAATTTGAATTAAACATAATATCTTCTATTAATTTAAATTTTTCATTTTCAGCTTGTTCTTTTATTTTCATTGAATCATATGAACTGTATATCATATCAATTATTGAATCTAAAGAATGTCCTATATTTATACTTTGTTTATCTATTATTTTTAATAATTCTTTTTGAGATTTTGTAAAGCTTTTTAATATATATTTGAATGCTTTTACAATATTTAAATAATGGAAATTTAAATAATTAAAATATATCATATATTCCATTGAATTATCATCATTTTTTTTTTCTAATTTTATAAAATGAAAAGATAAATATAAAAAAATAGAAGAAATTAATATATCTGCATTTTTAAATTTTTCACTATACATAAATTTCTTTAAATAATATTGAGCCCTAAAAGTTTTTTCATCAATTATAGCAAAAAGTAAAACTTTATTATAAACTAAAGTCTCCATTGCTAATTTACCAAAAAGATAACTTTTTTCTTTTGCAATTTTATAGAAATTATTAATCAATTGTAATAAAACAATTAAAATAATAGAATTTTCTTTTTGTTCCATTAAATTTATTGTACTTCTACTTTCTTTATTTTTAATTAAATCTGAATTAGAAAACTTTTCTATTAATTCTTCATTTCCATTACATAAAATCAAATAATCTTCTTTGCTATTACAAAAATGGTTTTTTAAATCTTCTTTATATCTCATAAAGAAATTTTCTCTATATTTTGCTTTATTTGAAGTTGTTTTTGATGAAAAAAATTTAAATAAAGGAATAAATAATTGATTTGTCCCTTTGAAAAATTCATTGTTTTCTTTTATTAAATCATCTTTTAATTTAGTTAAACTTATAGTTTTTGAAGGACTGTTTAAATTAAAATATAAAACGATAACAACTAAAATAATTAAAATTCCTTCTAATATTTTAAATGTTTTTTCATATTTGAGATATTTAATAAGAAATAAAGTAACAAATCTTACAATAAAAATTGAGAAAACAAAAGTTTGAAAAAAAAAAGAAATTTTTTGAAAGGTAGATTGATGTAAGGAATCTCTATACACTTGAATTATTACTATATATTCATAAATATAAATAACTGACCAAATTAATTGAAATAAAATTGAATATTTAATGTTTAATCTAATAATAAATAAAAATATTCCTAATTCATTTAAAGAAAATGTAGCTATAAATATTTTTGAAGTCAAAAAATAATATGTTTCATTTTGTCCATATGCATAAATGAAAATATTATAAAATAAATAATGAAGGATATTATACAACAAAAACAAAGCAACATCATAAATAAAAGTATAATCAATTTCATAATAACTATCTGAAAATTGTATAAAAACTCCTCTATTATAAATTAATAAAAAAAGATGAGAAAAAGTACAAAAAGTAATATAAAACAAATAACTTCCAATCTTTTTAATAATATTAATAATACAATTGTCCTTTTTTATTAAATTCATTAATAGTAATAATAAAAGGACAATAAGATATATTATTCCAAAAAATCTATAATTATAAAAATCTTTTTGTTCATAAATATCAACTTTAAAATATTTATTAGCCAATAAATTTACTTGATCTTTTGTATAATTATTTAATCTATTTGCATTTTTTTCTAACATAAATTCATTATTATTTAACACTTCAAAATAAAAAGTAGGAGATATAAAATATAAAAAAAAATATATATTTTGAAATGTTCTTTTATAATTAAAAATTATATCAATGATTAATATTTTATTAGTCAATTCAAAAACACTTGAAAAAAAAAATAATTCTGATGCATTTAGTGACTTTTCTTTTATACTAACATATATGTCTGATATTATTTTTGAAAATATATTTAATTTTTTTTCATTATCTTGCTCCATTTAATTTTTGTTTATTTATTTTTTCATTTGAAAAAATATGTGTTTAAATATTATAATTTGTATAATTATATAGAAGAATAATTAAAATTTACATTAATTAATATTTTTATTTTCTTTAAAAAAATTATTTTTTATTCACATTATTCCCAGTTTGGTTTTTTTCTTTAACAAAAAATTTATTCATTACTTCAAAATTTTTAACAGAAAAAGATATCTTTTTTAAAATAAATAGAGCACTTAACACATAATTAAAAATTTCAGTAATAACCATAATAACAAATATAATAATTAAAAAATTAGATAATTGATTAATTGTATTTTCAAAATCAGGTAAAATATAATCCATTTGAACATTAGTTAACAAAGTATAAAAAATAATTTGAGCAACCAAACTATAATATTGAAAAATTCTAGAATGAAAAAAAAATTTCTTATCTTCCATACTTCTTTGGCTTTTAAAATATGAATTATACATTATCCTTAATTCACTAACATACCCACTAATCATATTAGCAACTCTTTCTAACATAAGAGGATCATTAATACAAACTTCATAAATTGCTTTTTTATTTGAATATGAAGATTCATTAAATATTAATTCACATACTTGATATGAATTTATAGTTTCCATATATTTATTTGCACTTTTATTATTATCTTCTCTTATATTTTTTCTTAAATTTGAATAATTTGAAAAAATTCCAGATGCATATTTATCAAGTGGAATATTCCATTCATCATATGTTCTATTTAATAAAATTAAACCTCTTGTATATGTATAATAAATTAATAAATTATCTCTTAAGTCATCATTATCTTCTGATGATTTTTTTTTTCTATTCATTCTATTTTGAAATTTTAATATTATTGGTAATGCTATTCCTGTATATATTAAAAATATTGAACTTAATCCTATAAGGATAATTATTACTTTTTTATATATTCTAAATGAATATTTTACTTTTTGAGATATTTTTGTTGGGTTTAATAAATAAGTATCTTCGTCGTCATTTCTTATTTCTTCTATGGTTTTTTTCGAATTTTTTGATGCTGTTTCGTTTTTTAATATTTTTAATACTTCTGATGGTTTCATTTCATTAAAAACTATTTTTTTGGCATATTTGATTTTCTCTAATAAATATTTTTTATCTTTTAGAGTTAATTTTAAAATATTTTCAGTCAATTCTTTTATTTTTAATGAAGATATTTTTATTATTAAAAATAATAATACAATTGAAATTAAATTACAAAATAAAAATCCAAAATAAATAATATAAATATAAAGGAAATATTTTTTATAATTTCTAGTAAAATTTTCTTTGTCATAATAATTTAATTCACTAATTTCATTAGTAAAAATAATTCCATTTGAAATTAAAAAACTTAATTTTTTTGATAACTCATCTTGAGAAACCATAGAAATAAAATCACCAAAAATACAAGAAATATTAATATAATAATAACTTTCTCTACTAATTAAATAAAAATTATTTAAAGGAACTTCAAAATAATTAATATAACTTTTATTTTTATGCTCACTGTTTTCTAAAAAAAAATCAAATTGTTTTAAATAAGTTTTAGAATAATAATAATCACTTTTATCATATTTAGAATAAATATTTTTTAATTTCCTATAAGATTCAAAAATTTCTTCTGCTAAAGTAGAAAAATGATAATAATAAAAATCAGAAAGTTCCAATTTAATATTAGGATAATTATTATTATATTCCTTATTTAAAGTTTGTGCCGTTTCAATATCACCTTCAATCGCCACGGCATTAATAGATAAAAAAGTAGCTTTTAAAAATTCAAAATGCATTTGTCTAATTTCTTCATAATTAACTCTTTGCTTTACAAAAGTTTTTGAAATTTGTTTAATAAAAATACATAAAATAATAGCTAAAATAATTAAGAATAAATTATAGTAAAAACTAACTTTTTCAAGTGTACCTTCTTTTCTATTAAAAGTTTCTGATTTTTTATTTGTTAAATTCCATTTTTCATTATTTATATCTTTTAATTCTTTTATTGACATTACACTTGAAACTGAATTTGAAAAACCAATCCCTTGAGTCATTATTGGTTCTTGCGTTTCTCCAATTTTTCTTTTTCTAATCATTTTTTCATTTAATGTAATAAATGAAAATAAAATTAAATATAATTCATCATTTTTTTTTGAAGGATAAGAATTTTCACATTTATATGAAACTTCTATTTTTTTTTCCATTCCAAAATTATTTTTCAATTTAATTAAAATTTTTTCTTTTTCTTCTGTTTTTTTTTCTACATATTTATTTAAATATTCTTTTATATTTCTAAAAAGTAATTTTGTAGATATTTTCAATTCACCAGAACATCCTTTTTCTAAACTAAATTTTTTAATACCAAAAAGAGAAAAAATATTTGTTCTTAAAGTATTATCAGAAAAACCAAAATGTTCTCTATAAAATGAACCAAATTTATATACTGAACCTTCTTTATCAAGAATTAAATAATTATTTTCTTCTGTTTCATCTTTTTCTTCTATTGTACATGAAAAATATAAACTTCCATTTAATATTGGAAGTCTATTTATTGAAAATTTTATCCCTATTATTAATTTATTTGACATTTCTAATAAGGAATCACATTTAAATGATTGATATGAGTTTAATAATTTTTTTATTCTTTTTACTATTTTTTTACGGATTATTTTTGGGAATAATATATCAAATGATTTATTTGATACATCTTTTGTTGGAATATTAGTTTTTATTTCAAAAAGTAAAGGAACTTTTTTTATTATTAAATTATTTTGTTCTATTATTATTAAAAAATATGTGTTTTTTTCTATTATTGTATCTAAATAATTAATATCGAAATAATCAAAACTTTTATCTATTGTATTATTAAAAATTAAATCTTCTAATAATTTATATTTTTCTTTATCAGGTTGGTAATTTTTAAGAGAATCATTATAAGATTCATTTAATCTCATTATATTACCTAATGATAATTCAATTTCATCACTTTGTAAATCAATTGTATATAATATTTCTCTTTTATTATTATCAAAACTTTTCAATACTTCTTTAAATGAACTTAAAATTTGATAATAATTATAATCTAATTGATGGAAAATAATAATAAACATCATTGAACTATCTTCAGCTCTTTTTTCAAATTTTTTAAAATAACTTGATAAAAAGTATAAAATTGATGAAGAAATGTAATTTAATTTTTTTTTATATTTTTCAGATAAATATTTTGTTAATAAAAACCTAGATCTAAAAGCTTTACCATCCTTAATAAAAAATAATAAAATTTTATTAAAAACAATAATTTCTCTTGCATGAGAATAAAAATCATTATTTTGATTATCTCTAATTATTTTATTAAACTTATCTAAAATATTTAATAATAAAGTAAAAACATAAGTTATATTTCTAAAATCAGTAATAACTGATGATGCAGAAAAACTTGCTAATGCTTTAGCATTTTTACTTGAATTTAAATTAAGAAAAGATTTTAATTTTTCATTTCCATCACAAATTAAATCAAAATCTTTATTATTTGAACAATATTTTGTTTTAATATCTTTTTCATATTCTTTTAATAATTTTTCTTTTGATTTTTCTGTAATTTTACTAATTGGTGATTGGGCAAAAAAAAAGTCATTTAAATATTGGAAAAATGCAACTGATTCTAAAAAATATTGTTTTTTTTGATTTATTAAATTATCTGCATATTTTGTTATTTTTAAAATATTTCCTTTTTTATGTATTCGATAATGAAGTGCTAAACTTAATAAAAAAATTTCTACCAATTCAAATATTTTAAAAATTTTATATTGACCTAATGAAGAAATTAAAAAAAGAGAAAGTAATCTTATTAATAGAAATGATAATGATAAAAAATGAAAAAATATAGCAATTTTTTTCATTTTTGTTCTTTTATTATTATAAAAAAAAAATTCCCATTGATGATAAATTTGAAGTAAATAAATTAGAATCCAAAAAAGTTGAAAAATAATTGAATTAAAAATATTATATCTTAAAATTATTAATACACTACTCATAAAATTTAATGTCCATAAAATTGGGAAAAACCCATTATGAAAAAAATAAATATTATGATTGAATCCATATGCATAAATAAAATATGTATAATATAAATATGAAATACAATTAAAAATAATCATTAAAAATAAATCAAGTAAATGTGTATTTGATACTACTTTATAAATATCACTTATTTTTTCTACAATTGGTCTATTAAAAATAAGAAAAAAAATTAATATAAAAGGTTCAAAAATAAAATATATTATTATACTACAACTTTTTTGAATAAAATTATTAATTTTAGTTTCAATTGTTCTTAATTGAATTATAAATAAAAAAATAATAACTAAAATTATTATTATTCTTACTAAAAGTAATTCATTAAAAACTAATGGTTCATATATTTGAAAATTAAAATATTTTATCATTATTAAAGAAATTTGATCTGTTCCATACCTTGTTTCATTCATTTCAAAAGTTGCTAATTCTATATTTGAATTTATTGAATTTAATGAAGAATTTTTTACAATATAATTTAGAAATGTTTCATAATAAAATGTAGGATTAATTAAGTAGATTGGATAATGATATGATAAAAAATTTCTTTTGTAATTAAATATTATATCTATTACTAAGATTGAATTTAGGAAAAAGATAAAATTAGAAATAAATTCAAAAAAATGAATTTTTACACATCTTTCTTTAATGCTGGCAAATATTTTTTTTGGGAAATTTGAAAATGATAAATTATCAATATTAATTTTGTTAATCATTTTTTTTAATTTAATTTTAATTCAATAAATTAATATTGTAATAATAAACATTACATTTTTTTTTAAATTTTTTTTATTATTAAAATAATTAATTCAATTAGTATAAAAATATATTATAATTAATTCTAATACAAATAGTAGTATAATAGGGCAATTATATTTTTAATCTATTTTTTCTTTTATTATAACAGTTTTTATTATTCTCAATAAAAACCCTTTCAATTATATTAAATAATGAATATTATATGTATTTATAATTAACTTTTAATTACTTTTTTTGATTCCCTAATTAAGAATAAAATAAAATGAATGATAAATTGTCCCTTTTAAAATTTTTATTATTAATATCAATATTTTTATATACAAAACATTTAAAATGTCCTCCAGACCATTTTAGACCTTTAGAATATTATTGGCCATATGATGATTATAGTGATAATTCTAAAAATTATGGTTTTTTTTTTAATTATAGAATTGATAATGTTAATCAATATGATGATTATTGGAGTGGAATAATTTATGAACCAAAAAGATTTTGTTATAATTATCATAAATTTCCTGAAAAAGTAAAATATGATAATTGTGAAACAACATTAGAAAATGAAGATTTTACCTCTTTAGAATTAGAAAATGCAACTTATAAACATTCAATAAAAGTTATTGATAATGATGATATAAAACCAAATGATGAAGAAGAATATATATTTATTGATAAAGAAAAAAAAAATTTGAAAAGTTTATATAGTAGTTCATGTCAAACAAATGATAATGCACTTGAATTTAAAATTGAGGATGAAATTTGTGATGAACAAACTTATTATTTTATTTTTGATTTAGTTAATCCTTCCAATTCTGATGTATCTTATATTTTTAGCACATATAACATTAAATTTGATCAAAATGAAATGGAAGAAAATGTAGAAGTTTTGGAAAACGAAGATGATGAAATAATAATAATAAATAAATATTGTTATAAAGAATATAAAGATGATGATTCACTTGAGTTGAATAACGATATAATTACTCCACATTCTGTGAAAAGAGTAACAATCCCAATAGTATTAGGGAAAAAAATTAAAAACAATAACTTGGAATATGCACCAGTTAATGGTAATAGTGATTTTAAATTTTATTATGATTTAGATAAATGGAATGAATTTTTGAAAAGAGAGAAAATATTATATCCACTTTTTTCTAATTTTCCAATCACATTAAAGACAAATGATACATTATATGTTGCATCATTTAGTTTAATGCATACTTTAAAAGATAATAGTTATGCATTTGGAGGATGTAGAAATAATAATAGTTGTATAAAAAATATTTGTCAAGAAGGATATGGATGTATAAATAATAAATGTAGTAAATGTACTAATTATACATGTGGAAGTTGTAATAATAATGCAGGAAAATGTACTCAATGTTTTTCAATATCAAAAAATGGACAATGGAATGTATTAGATTCTAATACTAATTTAAAATGTGATTTAAATTTTGTTGATATTACTAAATTTTCTCTTCCAAATAATAATATAATTGAAAATGTTCCACCTGCAATTAATTTTAGAGTAACAATGGAATTTTGGATGTTTGTACATAATGCAGAAAATTTAGGAAATTCAGGTAGAAACTTTTTGAATATTATTTATAAAGATTTTATGGTAATATCGATATTAAAAACAATAAATGAAAATTCAATAAATGCGTATTGTATTCCATTAGAATATTTATATAAATTTCCTCCATCACCAAATTTTATTGAAACCACTTATTTAGATTTTATAACTAATACTCTTGAAGCACAATATTTAAATGATATTATTATTAATTCGACATCAAAATGGTTTTATGTTAGATGTGCATATAATATTGAATCTAGTAAATGGTATTTAAATGATCAATATGAATCTAATTTAGCTATTCCTCAATATTTTAAAACTAATACCAAAAATCAAACAAATATACTTTTTCATATTAAGAAGTTTTATAAAGAATTAGATTATACATATTTACAATTTGATAATTTTAATAATACTAATACATATGTTTATTTAAGGAATTTAAATATATATAGAGAATATATGCCTCAGAATATAATAACTAAATATTATAATATGCATGAAATTAAATATCATAGTCAATTTCCTCAATTATTATTTAGTATGCCATTAGATGATG